>CM059436.1:60711420-60991420 GCA_030390025.1 Squalus acanthias | reverse complement strand
GACCACCACCACCACCACCACCCGGACCACCACCACCACCACCACCCGGACCACCACCACCACCACCCGGACCACCACCCGGACCACCACCACCCGGACCACCACCCGGACCACCACCACCACCCGGACCACCACCCGGACCACCACCACCACCCGGACCACCACCCGGACCACCACCACCCGGACCACCACCCGGACCACCACCACCACCCGGACCACCACCCGGACCACCACCACCCGGACCACCACCCGGACCACCACCACCACCCGGACCACCACCCGGACCACCACCACCCGGACCACCACCCGGACCACCACCACCACCCCGGACCACCACCCGGACCACCACCACCCGGACCACCACCCGGACCACCACCACCACCCGGACCACCACCCGGACCACCACCACCCGGACCACCACCCGGACCACCACCACCACCCGGACCACCACCCGGACCACCACCACCCGGACCACCACCCGGACCACCACCACCCACCCGGACCACCACCCGGACCACCACCACCCGGACCACCACCCCGGACCACCACCACCACCCGGACCACCACCCGGACCACCACCACCCGGACCACCACCCGGACCACCACCACCACCCGGACCACCACCCGACCACCACCACCCGGACCACCACCCGGACCACCACCACCACCCGGACCACCACCCGACCACCACCACCCGGACCACCACCCGGACCACCACCACCACCGGACCACCACCCGACCACCACCGACCACCCCGGACCACCACCCGGACCACCACCACCACCCGACCACCACCCGACCACCACCACCCGGACCACCACCCGGACCACCACCCACCCGGACCACCACCCGGGACCACCACCACCACCCGGACCACCACCCGGACCACCACCACCCGGACCACCACCCGGACCACCACCACCACCCGGACCACCACCCGGACCACCACCACCCGGACCACCACCCGGACCACCACCACCACCCGGACCACCACCCGGACCACCACCACCCGGACCACCACCCGGACCACCACCACCACCCGGACCACCACCCGGACCACCACCACCCGGACCACCACCCGGACCACCACCACCACCCGGACCACCACCCGGACCACCACCACCACCCGGACCACCACCCGGACCACCACCACCACCCGGACCACCACCCGACCACCACCACCCGGACCACCACCCGGACCACCACCACCACCCGGACCACCACCCGGACCACCACCACCCGGACCACCACCCGGACCACCACCACCACCCCGGACCACCACCCGGACCACCACCACCCGGACCACCACCCGGACCACCACCACCACCCGGACCACCACCCGGACCACCACCACCCGGACCACCACCCGGACCACCACCACCACCCGGACCACCACCCGGACCACCACCACCCGGACCACCACCCGGACCACCACCACCACCCGGACCACCACCCGGACCACCACCACCCGGACCACCACCCGGACCACCACCACCACCCCGGACCACCACCACCACCCCGGACCACCACCCGGACCACCACCACCCGGACCACCACCCGGACCACCACCACCACCCGGACCACCACCCGGACCACCACCACCCGGACCACCACCCGGACCACCACCCACCCGGACCACCACCCGGACCACCACACACCGGACAACCGGCACCACCACCCGGACACCACCGGACCACCACCACCACCGGACCACCTACCGGACCACCACCACCCGGACCACCACCCGGACACCACCACCCACCCGGACCACCACCCGGACCACCACCACCCGGACCACCACCGGACCACCACCACCGGACCACCACCGGACCACCACCACCCGGACCACCACCCGGACCACCACCACCACCCGGACCACCACCCCGGACCACCACCACCCCGGACCACCACCCGGACCACCACCACCCCGGACCACCACCCGGACACACCACCGGACCACCACCCGGACCACCACCACCACCCGGACCACCACCGGACCACCACCACCCGGACCACCACCCGGACCACCACCACCACCCGGACCACCACCCGGACCACCACCACCCGACCACCACCCGGACACCACCACCACCCGGACCACCACCCCGGACCACCACCACCCTGACCACCACCCGGACCACCACCACCACCCGGACCACCACCCGGACCACCACCACCCGGACCACCACCCGGACCACCACCACCACCCGGACCACCACCCGGACCACCACCACCCGGACCACCACCCGGACCACCACCACCACCCGACCACCACCACCCGGACCACCACCCGGACCACCACCACCACACCCGGACCACCACCCGGACCACCACCACCCCGGACCACCACCCGGACCACCACCACCCGGACCACCACCCGGACAACCACCACCACCCGGACCACGACCCGGACCACCACCACCCGGACCACCACCCCGGACCACCACCACCACCCGGACCACCACCCGGACCACCACCACCCGGACCACCACCCGGACCACCACCACCACCCCGGACCACCACCCGGACCACCACCACCCGGACCACCACCCGGACCACCACCACCACCGGACCACCACCCGGACCACCACCACCCGGACCACCACCCGGACCACCACCACCACCCGGACCACCACCCGGACCACCACCACCCGGACCACCACCCGGACCACCACCACCACCCGGACCACCACCCGGACCACCACCACCCGGACCACCACCCGGACCACCACCACCACCCGGACCACCACCCGGACCACCACCACCCGGACCACCACCCGGACCACCACCACCACCCGGACCACCACCCGGACCACCACCACCCGGACCACCACCACCACCCGGACCACCACCCGGACCACCACCACCCGCACCACCACCCGGACCACCACCACCACCCGGACCACCACCACCACCCGGACCACCACCACCCGCACCACCACCCGGACCACCACCACCACCCGGACCACCACCCGGACCACCACCACCCGGACCACCACCCGGACCACCACCCGGACCACCACCACCCGCACCACCACCCGGACCACCACCACCACCCGGACCACCACCACCACCCGGACCACCACCCGGACCACCACCACCCGCACCACCACCCGGACCACCACCACCACCCGGACCACCACCACCACCCGGACCACCACCCGGACCACCACCACCCGCACCACCACCCGGACCACCACCACCACCCGGACCACCACCCGGACCACCACCACCCGCACCACCACCCGGACCACCACCACCACCCGGACCACCACCCGGACCACCACCACCCGGACCACCACCACCACCCGCACCACCCGGACCACCACCACCACCCGGACCCGGACCACCACCACCACCCGGACCACCCGGACCACCACCACCACCCGGACCACCACCACCACCCGGACCACCACCACCACCACCACCACCCGGACCACCACCACCACCACCACCACCCGGACCACCACCACCACCACCACCACCCGGACCACCACCACCACCACCACCACCCGGACCACCACCACCACCACCACCACCCGGACCACCACCACCACCACCACCACCCGGACCACCACCACCACCACCACCACCCGGACCACCACCACCACCACCACCACCCGGACCACCACCACCACCACCACCACCCGGACCACCACCACCACCACCACCACCCGGACCACCACCACCACCACCACCACCCGGACCACCACCACCACCACCACCACCACCACCACCCGGACCACCACCACCACCACCACCACCCGGACCACCACCACCACCACCACCACCCGGACCACCACCACCACCACCACCACCACCCGGACCACCACCACCACCACCACCACCCGGACCACCACCACCACCACCACCACCCGGACCACCACCACCACCACCACCACCCGGACCACCACCACCACCACCACCACCCGGACCACCACCACCACCACCACCACCCGGACCACCACCACCACCACCACCACCCGGACCACCACCACCCGGACCACCACCACCACCACCACCACCCGGACCACCACCACCACCACCACCACCCGGACCACCACCACCACCACCACCACCCGGACCACCACCACCCGGACCACCACCACCCGGACCACCACCACCCGGACCACCACCACCCGGACCACCACCACCCGGACCACCACCACCCGGACCACCACCACCACCACCACCACCACCACCCGGACCACCACCACCACCACCACCACCACCACCACCACCACCCGGACCACCACCACCACCACCACCACCACCACCCGGACCACCACCACCACCACCACCACCCGGACCACCACCACCACCACCACCACCCGGACCACCACCACCACCACCACCACCACCACCACCACCACCACCCGGACCACCACCACCACCACCACCACCACCACCACCACCACCACCACCCGGACCACCACCACCACCACCACCACCACCACCACCCGGACCACCACCACCACCACCACCACCACCCGGACCACCACCACCACCACCACCACCACCACCACCACCCGGACCACCACCACCACCCGGACCACCACCACCACCACCACCACCCGGACCACCACCACCACCACCACCACCACCACCCGGACCACCACCACCACCCGGACCACCACCACCACCACCCGGACCACCACCACCACCACCACCACCACCACCACCCGGACCACCACCACCACCACCACCCGGACCACCACCACCACCACCACCACCCGGACCACCACCACCACCACCACCACCACCACCCGGACCACCACCACCACCACCACCACCACCACCCGGACCACCACCACCACCACCACCACCCGGACCACCACCACCACCACCACCACCACCCGGACCACCACCACCACCACCACCCGGACCACCACCACCACCACCACCACCACCACCCGGACCACCACCACCACCACCACCACCACCACCACCACCCGGACCACCACCACCACCACCACCACCACCACCCGGACCACCACCACCACCACCACCCGGACCACCACCACCCGGACCACCACCACCACCACCCGGACCACCACCACCACCACCACCACCACCACCACCACCCGGACCACCACCACCACCACCACCCGGACCACCACCACCACCACCACCACCACCACCACCCGGACCACCACCACCACCACCACCACCACCACCACCACCACCACCACCACCACCACCACCACCCGGACCACCACCACCACCACCACCAGGACCACCACCACCACCACCACCACCACCACCACCACCACCACCACCACCACCACCCGGACCACCACCACCACCACCACCACCACCACCCGGACCACCACCACCACCACCACCACCCGGACCACCACCACCACCACCACCACCACCACCACCACCACCACCACCACCCGGACCACCACCACCACCACCACCACCACCACCACCACCCGGACCACCACCACCACCACCACCACCACCACCCGGACCACCACCACCACCACCACCCGGACCACCACCACCACCACCACCACCCGGACCACCACCACCACCACCACCACCACCACCACCACCACCCGGACCACCACCACCACCACCACCACCACCACCACCGGACCACCACCACCACCACCACCACCACCACCACCACCCGGACCACCACCACCACCACCACCACCACCACCCGGACCACCACCACCACCACCACCACCCGGACCACCACCACCACCACCACCACCACCACCACCACCACCACCCGGACCACCACCACCACCACCACCACCACCACCACCCGGACCACCACCACCACCACCACCACCACCACCACCACCCGGACCACCACCACCACCACCACCACCACCACCCGGACCACCACCACCACCACCACCACCCGGACCACCACCACCACCACCACCACCACCACCACCACCACCACCACCACCACCCGGACCACCACCACCACCACCACCACCACCCGGACCACCACCCGGACCACCACCACCACCACCACCACCCGGACCACCACCACCACCACCACCACCACCACCCGGACCACCACCACCACCACCACCACCACCACCACCACCACCACCACCACCACCCGGACCACCACCACCACCACCACCACCACCACCCGGACCACCACCACCACCACCACCCGGACCACCACCACCACCCGGACCACCACCACCACCACCACCACCACCACCACCACCCGGACCACCACCACCACCACCACCACCACCACCACCACCACCACCACCACCCGGACCACCACCACCACCACCACCACCACCACCCGGACCACCACCCGGACCACCACCACCACCACCACCACCACCCGGACCACCACCACCACCACCACCACCACCACCACCCGGACCACCACCACCACCACCACCACCACCACCACCCGGACCACCACCACCACCACCACCCGGACCACCACCACCACCACCACCACCACCACCACCACCACCACCACCCGGACCACCACCACCACCACCACCACCACCACCACCCGGACCACCACCACCACCACCACCACCACCACCACCCGGACCACCACCACCACCACCACCACCACCACCACCACCACCACCACCCGGACCACCACCACCACCACCCGGACCACCACCACCACCACCACCACCACCACCACCACCCGGACCACCACCACCACCACCACCACCACCACCCGGACCACCACCACCACCACCACCACCCGGACCACCACCACCACCACCACCACCACCACCCGGACCACCACCACCACCACCACCACCACCACCCGGACCACCACCACCACCACCACCACCACCACCCGGACCACCACCACCACCACCACCACCCGGACCACCACCACCACCACCACCACCACCACCACCCGGACCACCACCACCACCACCACCCGGACCACCACCACCACCACCACCACCACCACCCGGACCACCACCACCACCACCACCACCCGGACCACCACCACCACCACCACCACCCGGACCACCACCACCACCACCACCAGCACCACCCGGACCACCACCACCACCACCACCACCACCACCCGGACCACCACCACCACCACCACCACCCGGACCACCACCACCACCACCACCACCCGGACCACCACCACCACCACCACCACCACCCGGACCACCACCACCACCACCACCACCCGGACCACCACCACCACCCGGACCACCACCACCACCACCACCACCACCACCACCCGGACCACCACCACCCGGACCACCACCACCACCACCACCACCACCCGGACCACCACCACCACCACCACCACCACCACCCGGACCACCACCACCACCACCACCACCCGGACCACCACCACCACCACCACCACCCGGACCACCACCACCACCACCACCACCCGGACCACCACCACCACCACCACCACCCGGACCACCACCACCACCACCACCACCCGGACCACCACCACCACCACCACCACCCGGACCACCACCACCACCACCACCACCCGGACCACCACCACCACCACCCGGACCACCACCACCACCACCCGGACCACCACCACCACCACCACCACCCGGACCACCACCACCACCACCACCACCCGGACCACCACCACCACCACCACCACCACCACCCGGACCACCACCACCACCACCCGGACCACCACCCGGACCACCACCACCACCACCACCACCACCCGGACCACCACCACCACCACCACCACCACCCGGACCACCACCACCACCACCACCACCACCCGGACCACCACCACCACCACCACCACCACCCGGACCACCACCACCACCACCACCACCCGGACCACCACCACCACCACCACCACCCGGACCACCACCACCACCACCACCACCCGGACCACCACCACCACCACCACCACCCGGACCACCACCACCACCACCACCACCCGGACCACCACCACCACCACCACCACCACCACCCGGACCACCACCACCACCACCACCACCCGGACCACCACCACCACCACCACCACCCGGACCACCACCACCACCACCACCACCACCACCCGGACCACCACCACCACCACCACCACCCGGACCACCACCACCACCACCACCACCCGGACCACCACCACCACCACCACCACCCGGACCACCACCACCACCACCACCACCCGGACCACCACCACCACCACCACCACCACCACCCGGACCACCACCCGGACCACCACCACCACCACCACCACCCGGACCACCACCACCCGGACCACCACCACCACCACCACCACCCGGACCACCACCACCACCACCACCACCCGGACCACCACCACCACCACCACCCGGACCACCACCACCACCACCACCACCCGGACCACCACCACCACCACCACCACCACCACCACCCGGACCACCACCACCACCACCACCACCACCACCACCCGGACCACCACCACCACCACCACCACCCGGACCACCACCACCACCACCACCACCCGGACCACCACCACCACCACCACCACCCGGACCACCACCACCACCACCACCACCCGGACCACCACCACCACCACCCGGACCACCACCACCACCACCACCACCCGGACCACCACCACCACCACCCGGACCACCACCACCACCACCACCACCCGGACCACCACCACCACCACCACCACCCGGACCACCACCACCACCACCACCACCCGGACCACCACCACCACCACCACCACCCGGACCACCACCACCACCACCACCACCCGGACCACCACCACCACCACCACCACCACCCGGACCACCACCACCACCACCACCACCACCCGGACCACCACCACCACCACCACCACCACCCGGACCACCACCACCACCACCACCACCACCCGGACCACCACCACCACCACCACCACCACCCGGACCACCACCACCACCACCACCACCCGGACCACCACCACCCGGACCACCACCACCACCACCACCACCCGGACCACCACCCGGACCACCACCACCCGGACCACCACCCGGACCACCACCACCCGGACCACCACCCGGACCACCACCACCCGGACCACCACCCGGACCACCACCACCACCACCCGGACCACCACCACCACCACCACCACCCGGACCACCACCACCACCACCACCACCCGGACCACCACCACCACCACCCGGACCACCACCACCACCACCACCACCACCACCCGGACCACCACCACCACCACCACCACCCGGACCACCACCACCACCACCACCACCCGGACCACCACCACCACCACCACCACCCGGACCACCACCACCACCACCACCACCCGGACCACCACCACCACCACCACCACCCGGACCACCACCACCACCACCCGGACCACCACCACCACCACCCGGACCACCACCACCACCACCACCACCCGGACCACCACCACCACCACCCGGACCACCACCACCACCACCCGGACCACCACCACCACCACCACCACCACCACCCGGACCACCACCCGGACCACCACCACCACCACCACCACCCGGACCACCACCACCACCACCCGGACCACCACCACCACCACCACCACCACCCGGACCACCACCACCAGGACCACCACCACCACCACCACCACCCGGACCACCACCACCACCACCACCCGGACCACCACCACCACCACCAGGACCACCACCACCACCACCACCCGGACCACCACCACCACCACCACCCGGACCACCACCACCACCACCACCCGGACCACCACCACCACCACCACCACCCGGACCACCACCACCACCACCACCACCCGGACCACCACCACCACCACCACCACCCGGACCACCACCACCACCCGGACCACCACCACCACCACCACCACCCGGACCACCACCACCACCACCACCACCCGGACCACCACCACCCGGACCACCACCACTTCTTCTTCCTCTCCGTTAAGTAGTGAAAAATGCCTGTGGCAATCATGACTTACAATTAGACTGCCCCCAATATTGGTCCAGCTTTTCAGTGTAACGCCAATGAGCTTGGGTTTTTAGACTAGATTTATGACTGCAATCATTTTAATGAGGAGTGAGCATGAATTTTGCATGCAGTCTAGATGATTTTCACCTGGCACTACTTAACCATTTTTCGTCTAAACACTGCCCAATCTTTGGCTATAACAAAATTCTAGCCCTAGGTATGTGTCCTAATATTGTTGGTAGGTGAGTGATGGGGGTGTGGTGCACTGAGCAGTGTCTAAGGCTAGTGGTGCTGTTGATGAGATATGGCATTTGAAGCTGAATTCACTGACCGTGACCACTCGTGTGAGGTCATTGAACTTTTTGTGGTACTGCATCCAGGTCTTCGGGGCTTGACTCCTGGCATTGACCGCCACGGCTATCTGCTCCCACTGCCTTTTGAGTGTTTGTCTGGCGGGCCTCCTGGCCCCCTATGGATACAGGACATCTCTCCTCCTTTCCACCTCCTCCACCAAGGTCTCCAGTGCAGCGTTCGAGAACCTTGGTGCACGCTCTCTCCCATGTTGTGTCAGGCTTCTTCGACAGCATCTCCCAAACCCACGACCTCTACCACCTTGAAGGACAAGGGAAGCAGGCGCATGGGAGCACCACCACCTCCAAGTTCCCCTCCAAGTCACACACCATCCTGACTTGGAAATATATCGCCATTCCTTCATCGTCGCTGGGTCAAAATCTGGAATTCCCTCCCTAACAGCACTGTGGGAGTACCTTCACCACTTGGACTGCAGTGGTTTAAGAAGACAGCTCACCACCACCTTCTCAAGGGTAATTAGGGATGGGCAATAAATGCTGGCCTTGCCAGCGGTGCCCACATCCTAGGAACAATTTTTTTTAAAATTCAGTCTTTTTCCACGTCAGAGTGACTTGTACATGAACTTCCATCACCTGCTCCAGCCACAATGCACCTCCCCTTTAAGAGGTGCAGGCTGGCTTTAAGTAGTGCTGGCTAGTTTTAACTTGTGCTAGTCTCTCACAATTTTGGGCCCCCTGCTGGCTGCACGCTACAATCATGGTAATGAGCAGGTGGCACGAAGTTGGCATGCTGCCTGCATCACATTGAACGGGCATGGGGTAATCACACATCGTGATCCTTGCGCCTGTTTTCGGGGGCTATCCAATTTTTCCCCCTATGTCTTATAGCTACTCACCTCCCAAACTTCCTCAAATCACACTGAACCCCTCTTACTTCCCCTGAACCTCCCCTTTTATGTTCGCCTGTCTGGAGAAAGTCTCCTCCCACTCCAGGCACAGTTATCTTTAAAGGGGAGCTCCATAAAGGGGCCGTACCCTTACCCGGGGACCAGAGCCCTCATTCACCCTGCTACTGTGGTTAGATTATTGAGGTTGGTTTTTGGATTGTGTGGCGAGATTATTGGGGCTGGTCAAAAACTTATGCGTGGTGTGTGCTCGGGTTTCCCATATGCACTTTGAGTGGGCAAGGCTCCCCATCAGCAGTGCGATGTCAGAAACCTATCCCTAATGTATTTAATAGGAAATCCATTTAAAATTAATTTTTAAAAGGTATAGGGGTAAAAATTAGGTCGCGCCCCATTTGGGGCGCAAATATCGTCTGGACGCAAATATTAGCGCCTGGCGCTAATTATCGCCCACTGACTGGAAACTTCACTTTTACCGCCCCGGGAGGTGAGTGGAGCGCTAAATCAGGCGCTGCACACCTGTCTTAAGGCGCAAAGGCCGAGCAGTGAGGAGCTAACTCAGCGCGCGAGCGCAGCGCAGGTGCTGCCAGTTAGCGAGGGAACACAGACACACTGGCGCCGGCCAGTTCTTAAAGCGGGGGGGGGGGGCCAACTGTTAGGATCAGTAGGCAAAACTACCTCACAAAGCGTTGACTCAATGCAGAAGTCTCTCTTTCTCTCTCTCCGAATCTCTCTCTCTCTCTCAGAACGAGTGGTGCAAAAATGTCAACCACAGAAAAAGACAGGAAGAGGCCCCCTTTAAATAGCGCCCCCCCCAGTCCCACAGCGATTGATAGCGTTCCAGTCTTCCGGTCGTTGGATGCGCCAGGCGGTAAGGCAGGGGGCGCCACTCAATTTCCGCTCCGGGGCGCCACAAGGGCGTTGCACCATGGAATGACGTCACAATCTGCGCGCGCAGGTGGTCGCAGCGGTAAAGTTTAGCGCCGCCGCACAATGTCTAGTTAAGTTCCCGAGCGGTGCAAACATTGCTGCGCCCGGGCGTTAGCGGCTTTGCGCCCCATTAGCGCCCTCTTAAGGCGCTAACGGGAGGCGCAACCAACTGAATTTTTACCCCATAGAATTTGGGAAATTGCTCCAGTATTGTATAATTTACTCAATTCAAAACAACTGGAAGAAATGCAGATGATTATCCTTGCCATGTAAAACCCTGAGCTGCTCCCACTTTTTCCAGATATTCTCTTTGAAGCTGCTTTTGAACTGTCAAAGTTTTATTTATCTGCTATTCACTTCAGCTTCGAAGCTTCAAAGGTGGGATAGCCTTTCTCAATGTCTTTCAAAATTCCTTATAGTTATCTATATCGTCAAAGCCAGGCTGCTAAAAAGCAACATAAAATCTAATTGAGAAAACAACCCAGCTAATATGGACATGTCCTTGGAATGTGTTTCTAGGTAAAATTGGAACACAACAGGTGCCTACTTCAGTTTATCAAGGTCATAATGTGACCAGATTAGGCGTCAATACAAATTTGTAAAACCTGTAGAAGTGGCCACTCATAAGTATTGCTTACTGTTATATGCATGCTATTGAAATGCATATAGATTGTGCAAGTAATTGAAAAATGAGAAAATGCTATTAAATTGATTATAAAGTTGTTCAGGATAATCATCTCTTCATTCTACTCTAACCTTTCTCACTTTTCTAGTTTAGGAGTGCATTATATTGGCAAACACTGCGATAGATGCTGCTCCAAGTAGCAATAAAACAATTGCAATTACGTTGGCTTTGGAAACTATAAATAATTCCTATAATTGTCTCTGCCAGAATTACTTCATAAATCTCCATTTGATCAAAATAGAGGAAGACCACAGCAGCTCAAGAGCTGCCACATACAGCTCCTCTTGACAGTGTGGTTAGATGACTGAAGGATAAAGTGCTTCACAACATAACTCATGCTGCGTCACATTTCTTGTGGGATCTTCTCCAAACTAATTTAAGATATCCCAAGTTGCACCTTGTTTAGAGGAAACAGATTTTATGATTTTACTCCATAGTGTAATTCACAATAATTGGGGTATTCTAATTTTATTTTGGTTATTCTGCATATGCACAGTTCCTTTTTGAGAGCAATGCACCACAAGTGTAGCTTGAAGAGAATGACTGACAGGTAGTTTAGAATATATATGTGTTGTGGTTTGTGTGCATCCAATCGATCTGTTGGATAGAGGACAAACCATCTGACACTGCTGGAAAATGCCTAAAAATGTACAAACCAATTCAGCATATCTACAGCATAATTAATTGTGATTTTGAGGGGACAGTAATGGAAGTTATAGCTAAGTTTGTTTCTATTATAAATAATAATAATAATACAACTTGGGGTTAAGTTTCTTTCTTATGCATTATAATATTGTGGTAACACAATACAGCTTCCTGTGACTTGAACTTTATTACATCACTTCCTGTGATTAGTCCAGGATAAATACTGGGCTGATCAGTGGGATCCTGGAGAGGCATAGAGTAAGACCTCTTTTGTATGTAGCACCTTTTTAGTTGATTAAAGCTTACTTTAAGTTCACCACGCGTAAGGCTCATTCTTACGACAATTTAATCAACTTTGAAAAACTTCGCATTCAAACTTTTTGGACGAACTCGGAACTAAGGATCCAGGGAATCACCCATCATGGAAAACATCCTTAAACCATCGCGTCTTGACTTGGACCCAAACACCCCAGCAGCCGGTAAGGTGTGGAAACACTGGTATCGCACGTTTGACAATTTTCTCGAATATTGCAAGGCTGATGATGACTCAAAATTGCGGATACTCATCAACTGTGTCACCCCGAATGTATTTCAGTATGTCGAGGAATGGGGCAGTTACGAGGAGGCAATTCGGACGCTTAAAAGACTATATACTAAGACACCGAATGAGGTCTATGCCAGACATCTACTAGCTACAGCCCAACAAGGGCCGGAGGAATCCATTGATAAATTCCTCCAAGAGCTTCGCAGACTTAGTATGGACTGTAACTTTCAGGCGGCCTCAGCTGAGCTGTACCGTGAAGAAATGATCCGTGATGCTTTCATCTGCGGGCTTGCCTCCCCATTTATACGCCAGCGTCTACTGGAAAGTAAGACACTTGAGCTTCAGAGAGCTTATGACATGGCTTGCTCTCTAGATCTGGCAAAAAGAAATGCAGACCTTTATACAGTGCCCAGACCTCGGTCTGCTGCCTTAACTACAGTCAGGCAATTTAAGAGGCCACAGGTGAACTCTATTAGGGAGGACTTTATCCCTGACGATCAATCTGATGACTTCACTGATGAAGAGGATGATGACCCCACTGTGGCAGCCTCTTGGCAATCTAAGAAATGTTTCTTTTGTGGTGATGAGTTTCACCCTCGGAAATTCTGCCCTGCTCGCAATGCGTTTTGCAGTCATTGCAACAAAAAGGGTCATTTTGCAAAGGTTTGCCTATCAAGAGCCTCTACGAGGGCTTATCAAGCTAAGTCCTACCGAACTGCCCCGGTAAGGGCCTATCAAGATGTTCCGGCTAAAATCTATCGTGCTTCCTCTCGGGTTTTCTCTCGAAGAAACACACCTAGAGTTTCAGCCACTCTTTGTGCAACGACACCAATTACAGCTGCTTGTCCTCAGAACCTATTCCATGCAGCTACAAAAGCATCAATTAATGGACATACTTTAGATGCCTTAATTGACTCAGGTAGCACTGATAGTTTCATTAGGGAACAGATTGTTGCAGAGTTAAAGCTACATGTTTTCCCATCGGACCAGGCAATTGCGATGGCTCAGTCATCACTTAATACCAGAATTTCTGGCTTTTGTATGGTTGAAATAACACTTAATGGTCACAGGTATCCCTCCACCCGGCTTTCGGTGCTCAAGGACTTATGTAGTGATCTTATCTTAGGGCTAGATTTTCAAAAGCAGCATAAGAAGCTCACCATTGAGTTCGGCGGATCCAAACCTGAACTCACTATTTCTAATATACGACCTCGATTACTGTTCTGTGCATTGTCAGCAGCTTCACTGGATGAACCCTCACTGTTTACCAGTATCCCTCCTCGATGCAAACCGATTATAACAAAGTCACGACGTTTCAGTCAAGAAGACCAGTCTTTTATTGCGGCTGAGATTTCTCGGCTTTTAGCAGAGGATATCATCGAGCCTTGTTCGTCGCCATGGTGCGCCCAGGTCGTTATTGTTAAGAACCCTCTACAACCTCACAAGAAACGGCTGTGCATTGACTATTCACAGACCATCAATCAATATACGGACTTGGACGCATACCCATTGCCGCGCATCGATGATATGGTTAATAAACTGGCTGAGTACACGGTGTTCTCAACATATGATCTGAAAAGTGCCTATCATCAGGTACCCTTGAAGGTCTCAGACAAGCAGTATACGGCCTTTGAAGCCAATGGACGGCTGTATCAATTTCGTCGCCTCCCCTTTGGGGTCACTAATGGAGTGGCTGTCTTCCAGCGAGCAATGGATGACCTGGTCAAACAGGAAGACTTAAAGGATACGTTTCCTTATCTGGACAATATTACTGTCGCAGGTCGCAATCAGCGGGAACATGACGCCAATCTCCAACGATTTTGGGATGCACTCCAGCACCGTAATTTGACATTAAATGCGGCTAAATCCATTGAGTCACAACCAACCATCAACATCCTTGGCTATTGTGTGGGCAATGGCATCATTAAACCTGACCCTGAAAAGCTTCGCCCACTCCAAGAACTCCCGCCACCTAAGAATCCGGCCTCCTTGCGCCGGGCCCTCGGCCTGTTTGCATACTATGCTAAATGGATTCCTAACTTCTCGGACCGAATCCAACCTCTACTGAAGGCCAGCACATTCCCACTAGACACAGCGGCTGTTGCAGCCTTTAACCTCCTGAAAAAACAGTTGGAGAAAGCGGCTCTTCACTCCATCGATGAGAGTCTTCCTTTTGTTGTTGAGTGTGATGCCTCGGAGGTGGCGATCTCGGCCACTCTGAATCAGGAAGGTCGTCCGGTGGCATTTTTGTCCAGGACTTTTCAAGGGGCTGAGCTACATTATCCTCCAGTCGAGAAAGAAGCTACAGCCATCATAGAGGCAGTACGGAAGTGGACTCATCTCCTAGCTCGCCAGCACTTTACCTTAATCACGGACCAGCGATCGGTCGCCTTCATGCTCGATAATCGAAAACGGACCAAAATTAAAAATAATAAAATCCAGCTTTGGCGGCTGGAATTGGCCTCTTTTGGTTACACCATCCACTATCGACCTGGCAAGGAGAATGTGGCTCCGGATACCCTCTCACGAGCATTCTGCTCCGCCATGGCACCCTCTACGCTCGTAGACATCCATGATGGGTTGTGTCATCCGGGCGTTACTCGCATGCTACACTTCGTGCGGTCCCGAAATCTCCCATTCTCTACCGGGGATGTAAAGAAGATGTGCTCGGACTGCAGAGTCTGTGCGGAATTGAAACCTCAGTTTTTCCGCCCCTCGGGTGGTATACTCATACATGCGACCCAGCCAATGCAACGGCTTAGCATCGATTTTAAGGGGCCGTTGCCCTCTTCAACTCGCAACACTTATCGATTGACCATGGTCGATGAGTATTCCCGTTTTCCGTTTGCCTTTCCCTGCCCCAATATGCTGACGACCACGGTTATCAGCTGCCTTGAGCAGGTATTTGCTTTCTGTGGCATGGCATCCTATGTTCATTCGGATCGGGGCCCTTCTTTTATGTCAGGAGAACTCAAGGCCTATCTCTCGGAACGGGGTATTGCTGCCAGCAGAACGACGCCTTATCATCCGGTCGGGAATGGGCAAGTCGAGCGTTTTAACGCTATCATCTGGAATGCGGTACGTCTGGCTTTGAGATCTCGGGGCCTACCCAACCAGCAATGGGAAGCAGTACTTCCAGACGCATTACACTCCACACGGTCCCTCCTTTCGACCGCCACAAATACGACGCCTCATGAACGGTTCTTCCGATTTCAGCGTCGCTCATCCTATGGGATATCTCTCCCATCGTGGCTGACTGCACCGGGACCAGTGCTACTCCGAAGATATGTTCGGGCATCTAAGAATGACCCCCTGGTAGATGAGGTTGAGCTCACTGACGTCAACCCTACCTACGCCTATATTCGGTATCCTGACGGTCGGGAATCTACCGTGTCATTGCGGGATCTGGCTCCCTGCCCGCCGAAACATAGAGGGACACCAGGGGATGATATTGTACCAGGCACATCTCTGGGCTCGCCAGGTGCCTCTCATCACGATCTGGATCTGACGCCAGCTGGTACCTCACTCCAGCGTGCCGACCTGGGGCAGTCTGACTATGAGCCCGTCGGGGCTCGCACGTGCAGCCACGATCCACCCCGTACCATACGCTCGGAAACGGATCTGCCACAGCCCTGCCCGACACCCGTTCGGGCACCAGTACACAGTCAGGATCGTCCTGACCCCTCACAGAGCGGGCTGGATCACTCGGACTCTGGCCCACGGCCCGCGGCGGGTAAACGGGCTCGGGGCCCTCTACCGCTACGAGAACCCAAACGGGTGCGGCTCTCCCTCGTCCAGCGGCTACGAAATGGAGGGAGAATGTGGTAACACAATACAGCTTCCTGTGACTCGAACTTCATCCCGGCCTCCTAATCTTTTGGGGGGGGAGAATGTGGTAACACAATACAGCTTCCTGTGACTTGAACTTTATTACATCACTTCCTGTGATTAGTCCAGGATAAATACTGGGCTGATCAGTGGGATCCTGGAGAGGCATAGAGTAAGACCTCTTTTGTATGTAGCACCTTTTTAGTTGATTAAAGCTTACTTTAAGTTCACCACGCGTAAGGCTCATTCTTACGACAAATATCATCTCAAATGTTCATTCTATTGCTGCCTTGTAACGCTTGCCCTGATTTTAATCCAGGCCGCCTGGTGGGAATGGTATGGACTGGGAGTTAAAATGGCAGATAAGCGGAAGCCGCATTCCCGACCCTTCACCATTTTAAGTGCAAGGATTCTGACAGCATGGAGGCCACCAGCCATAGGTTGGGGCCTAATTAAAATGTGAAAGTTGTGACCTGACACTGCAATGCAATTTTAGCTTAAAAGCATGGGAGACCTCCAAGGTCAGCAAAACCTGGCGAGAGTTAGCAGAGTGGCCAGATGAGGCAAAGGTAAGTATATTTTTTTCATTTTTGTGAGGATTATTTAAGGGCCAGGCGAAGAAAGCCCCACAAGGAATCCAAGGGCCTCCTCTGCCTCCGCCATCCTTCACCGTTCCACCATCAGAGCTCTTTGGAGACCCCAATCCAGGCACTAACTTTATGCTGTGCCCTTGGTTCCCTGGAGGTGCCAGCCTCTTGCCAGATTTCCTACTCTAGCCCGCTGGTTCGGACGTCATTCCTGCCAGCTTCGGGCGGGAGACCGTACAGGCACATTTAAATGAGGCCTGGGAGTGAAAATGGCCTAGGCCTCATGCCGAGGAGTCTGTGGGGGAATCACTCCTGCTCCGCACACCGCCCACCCTGGATCCACCCCAGGTTAAAATTGGGACTGCTATGTAGTAAGACATTCAACCCTGTATCTTTTTGTACCAGTTGTGTAGATAATTGTTCCTTTCATTATTGTGATTGGCTATATTGTGAATTGGTTAGAAGCTGACTGTGGTTTTGGAATGTATCCAAGAAGGTCTAAGAGTCACCTTAGTGAAGCCATTGCCTTCTTGACAACACCTTTAGACAATACCCAAGAATAACTTTTAAAAAATTTGTTTATGCGATGTGGACGTCGCTGGCAAGGCCAGCATTTATTGCCCATCCCTAATTGCCCTTGAGAAGGTGGTGGTAAACCGCCTTCTTGAACCGCTGCAGTCCGTGTGGTGAAGGTACTCCCACAGTGCTGTTAGGAAGGGAGTTCCAGGATTTTGAACCAGCGACGATGAAGGATCGGCGATATACTTCTAAGTCAGGATGGTGTGTGACTTGGAGGGAAACTTGGAGGTGGTGGTGTTCTCATGCGCCTGCTGCCCATGTCCTTCTAGGTGGAAGAGGTCGCGGCTTTGGGAGGTGCTGCCGAAGAAGCCTTGGCGAGTTGCTGCAGTGCATCTTGTAGATGGTACACACTGCAGCCACAGTACGCCGGTGGTGTAGGGAGTGAATGTTTAAGGTGGTGGATGGGGTGCCAATCAAGCAGGCTGCTTTGTCCTGGATGGTGTTGAGCTTCTTGAGTGTTGTTGGAGATGCACTCATGCAGGCAAGTGGAGTATTCCATCACACTCCTGACTTGTGCCTTGTAGATGGTGGAAAGAACATAAGAACATAAGAAATAGGAGCAGGAATAGGCCACTTGGCCCCTCGAGCCTACTCCGCCATTCAATAAGATCATGGCTGATCTTGGGCTCAAAGCCACTTCCCTGCCCACTCCCCATAACCCTTCACTCCCTTATCTTGCAAAAATCTGTCTATCTCCACCTTAAATGTATTTAATAACCCAGCCTCCACGGCTCTCTGGGGCAGAGAATTCCAAAGAATTACGACCCTCTGAGAGAGAAATTCCTCCTCATCTCAGTTCTAAAAGGGCGGCCCTTTATTCTAAAACTGTACCCCCGCGTTCTAGATTTCCCCACAAGGGGAAACATCCTCTCTGCATCTACCTTGTCGAGCCCCCTCAGTATCTTATATGTTTCAAAAAGATCATCTCTCATTCTTCTAAATGTTTTGTGTTTCATGCACGAGGACCCCCAGGTCCCTCTGAACTGTAGCATTTTGTAATCTCTCTCCATTTAAATAATAATTTGCTTTTTTATTTTTCCTGCCAATGTGGATAAACTCGCACTTTCCCACATTATACTCCATCTGCCAAATGTTTGCCCACTCACTTAGCCTGTCTATATCCCTTTGCAGATTCTTTGAGTCCTCTGCACAACTTGCTTTCCCACCCATCTTTGTATCATCCGCAAACTTGGCTACATTACACTCGGTCCCTTCATCCAAGTCATTAATGTAGATTGTAAATAGTTGAGGCCCCAGCACCGATCCCTGTGGCACCCCACTAGTTACCGTTTGCCAACCGGAAAATGACCCATTTATCCCGACTCTCTGCTTTCTGTTAGTTAGCCAATTCTCTATCCATGCTAATGTATTATCCCCCAACTCCGTGAGCTCTTATCTTATGCAGTAACCTTTTATGTGGCACCTTATCGAATGCCTTCTGGAAATCCAAATACACCACATCCACTGGCTCTCCCTTATCCACCCTGCTCGTTACATCCTCAAAGAACTCCAGCAAATTTGTTAAACATGATTTCCCTTTCATAAAACCATGCTGACTCTGCTTGACTGCCTTATGATTTTCCAAATGCCCTGCTACTACTTCCTTAATGAAGGACTCCAGCATTTTCCCAACAACAGATGTTAGACTAACTGGTCTATAGTTTCCTGCTTTCTGTCTCCTTCCATTCTTAAATAGGGGTGTTACATTTACGGTTTTCCAATCCGCTGGGACCTCTCCAGAGTCCAGGGAATTTTGGTATATTGCAACCAATGCATCCACTATCTCTGCAGCCACTTCTTTTAAGACCCTGAGATGCAGGCCATCTGGTCCAGGGGACTTGTCGTCTTTTTAGTCCCATTATTTTACCAAGTACTTTTTCCTTAGTGATAGTGATTATCTTTAGTTCGCCCCTCCCTGTGGCCCCCTGATTGTCCATTATTGGGATGTTGTTAGTGTCTTCTACCATGAAGACAGATACAAAATATTTGTTCAGAGTCTCTGCCTTTTCCCCGTTCCCCATTATTAATTCCCCATTCTCATCCTCTAAGGGACCAATGTTTACTTTAGCTACTCTCTTCCTTTTTATATACCTGTAGAAGCTCTTAATTTCTGTTTTAATATTTCTTGCCAGTTTACACTCATAATTCATCTTCTCTCTATTTTTTTTTAGTCATCCTTTGCTGGTTTTTAAAAATTTCCCAATCCTCTGGTCTCCCACCAATCTTGGCAACGTTGTATGCCTTTGTTTTCAATTTGATACCATCCTTTACTTCCTTAGTTAGCCACGGATGGTGCTCCCTTCTCTTAAAATCTTTCTTTCTCACTGGAATATATTTTTGTTGAGAGTTATAAAATATCTCCTTAAATGTCTGCCGCTGCATTTCAACTGTCTTACCTTTTAATTTATTTTTTCAGTCCACTTTAGCCAGTTCTGCCCTCATGCCATTGTAATTGCCTTTGTTTAAGATCAGGACACTGGTTTAGGATACAACTTTCTCACCCTCCAACTGAATTTGAAATTCAACCATGCTATGATCACTCTTTCCTAGAGGATCCTTTACAATTAGATCATTTATTAATTCTGTCTCATTACACAGTACCAGATTCAAGATAGCCTGCTCCCTGGTTGGTTCCATTGCATACTGTTCTAGGAAACCATCCCGATACGCTCTATGAACTCCTCCCCAAGGCTACCATGGCAATTTGATTTGTCCAATCAATATGGAGATTAAAATCACCCATGATTATTACCGTACCTTTTTTACAGGTCTCCATTATTTGTTGATTTATACTCTGTCCAACAGTATTGCTACTGTTCGGGGCCTGTAGACTACGCCCACCAGAGACTTTTTCCCCTTATTATTTTTTATCTCCACCCAAACCGATTCTACATCTTGATCTTCTGAGCCAATATCACTTCTCACCACGGCACTGATCCCATCCTTTACCAACAAAGCCACCCCACCTCCCTTTCCTTTCTGTCTATCCTTCCGAATTGTCAAATACCCTGGAATATTCAGTTCCCAGCCCAGGTCACCTTGCAACCACATCTCTGTAATGGCAATCAGATCATACCCATTTGTATCTATTTGTGCCGTCAACTCATCTATCTTGTTACGAATGCTGCGTGCATTCAGATATAGAGCTTTTAACTTTGTCTTTTTACCATTCCTCCTTGTTTTGGCCCCATTTTCTGTTGCACTCTTATTTTTAAACATTCTGTCCCTTCCTGTCACACTCTGGTTATTATTTCCCCCATCTCTATCCTGCTCTATTGCTTTCTCATTTCTCATTGACTTTTTAAATTCCCACTCACCTGGACCCTCCCCCGCCCCACTATTTAGTTTAAATAACTTCATTTAACTCAGATTATGAATGCTTTCATCTACTATGGTGTAAGCAACTCAAATCTCTTCTCTAAGTGGGATTCCTGAATCAGAAGATCTGGAGAACAAGGCCAGAATTTTCCCATAAATAAACGAGTGGGTTTGGAGCGTGGGGGCAGTTAAATCGTTAAAAATGGGATTTCTGACCAGATTCCACCTCCAACCTGCCCACTTTTGGTTTTGCCGGAGGTGGAACGGGGGCGGGCGACCGACCCTCTCCCAGGGGGCGTTACCTCAATTTAAACATTGTAATGAGGCTGGAAGCCTCTATTTTCCCTCCATTTTGAATTTAACTGCCTGTGGATGGGTTTCACACAATTCGTGAAACCCGGCAGTTAAACTGAGGCGGGCACTGCTGCATCCAGGAGGTAAGTGGCTTTATACCTACCTCCTGGATCCAGCGTCCCTACCGAACACACCCCACGCGATTGGAGACCCCCCCACGAGGCCTCCGATCGCATTCCCAGGTTTCCCCCCCCCAGGCCTACCCCCCCCACAACGATGATGATGAGGCCGGCCACGATCCTCCGGGCCCCCTGCCGATCCTCTGCCCCCCCATGAGGCCTCCGATCCCTGGCCAAACCCCACCCCCCCCCCCCCAGCGATCCTCGATACCTCCCCACGATCCCCGATCTCCCCCTGCGATCCCCGACCACCCCCCATTGCTTGCCGATCCCCGGTCTCCCCGATCCCCGACCATCCCCCATTGCTTGCTGATCCCCGGTCTCCCCGATCCCCAACCAACCCCATCGCTTGCTGATCCCCGGTCTCCCCGATCCCCGACCATCCCCCATTGCTTGCCGATCCCCGGTCTCCCCGATCCCCAACCAACCCCATCGCTTGCTGATCCCCGGTCTCCCCGATCCCCGACCATCCCCCATTGCTTGCCGATCCCCGGTCTCCCCGATCCTCGACCACCCCCCATCGCCTGCCGATCCCCGGTCTCCCCGATCCCCAACCAACCCCATCGCCTGCCGATCCCCGATCCTCGACCACCCCCCATCGCCTGCCGATCCCCGGTCTCCCCGATCCTCGACCACCCCCCATCGCCTGCCGATCCCCGGTCTCCCCGATCCTTGACCACCCTCCATCGCCTGCTGATCCCCGGTCTCCCCGATCCTCGACCACCCTCCATCGCCTGCCGATCCCCGGTCTCCCCGATCCTCGACCACCCCCCATTGCCTGCCGATCCCCGGTCTCCCCGATCCTCGACCACCCTCCATCGCCTGCCGATCCCCGGTCTCCCCGATCCCCGACCACCCTCCATCGCCTGCCGATCCCCGGTCTCCCCGATCCTCGACCACCCTCCATCGCCTGCCGATCCCCGGTCTCCCCGATCCTCGACCACCCCCCATCGCCTGCCGATCCCCGGTCTCCCCGATCCTCGACCACCCCCCATCGCCTGCCGATCCCCGGTCTCCCCGATCCTCGACCACCCCCCATCGCCTGCCGATCCCCGGTCTCCCCGATCCTCGACCACCCCCCATCGCCTGCCGATCCCCAGTCTCCCCGATCCTCGACCACCCCCCATCGCCTGCCAATCCCCGATCCCCTGCTGATCCTGCAACCAACCCCCGCCAATCCTCCAACAAAAACTTCAGCTATGGAATCCGCAATCGCACCCTCATCGCCAATTCTGTGATATCTTGAGACACAGCATATATATATATATATACACACACACACAACAGCACAACATGGCTTCCGGTAAGAACTGTACATGGCTTTATTATTATATACATCAGTAGTCCACCAGGTGATTCTATTACAGAACCCCTATTAGCATTTATGAATGAGGCTCCCGCCGGAATCCAGTATCATTTAATTCAAAGATCGGTGGGAATGGAGCATTTTAGCTGCTCAACCATTCTGTTCCTGCCCAGTGGGGAGAGTTAAAATTCTCCACTCCCGACGTTTAATATCTGAAGCACTATAGTCAGATAGAGAGTGTTTGGGACTACCTGCAGTCAACTGATGTTGAAGAGGAAAGATGTTACCATCTAAAACTGGAATAGTAATGTTTATGTTTGATATATTTTAATCTGGTGAGATTTTTATTTCATAATAAATTTTTAATAATCAACCTCATGAATATATATCCTACTGATCCTTTGGATGAAAGTGTTTTGCTGATTGAATCAAACACCAGGCTTCAACGAGCTCTCATGCCAAATGGTTCCTTAAAGACAGCAGTAAGATTCATCTGGAAGGTCTATTTTCACTTTATAATCAGATGAAACAAAATTAATTTATTTCAGGTCAAAAATAGAGCCAAACATAACACAGCAAGAAAGATCAGCCATAATCTTATTGAATGGCAAAGCAGGCTCGAAGGGCCGAATGGCCTACTCCTGCTCCTATTTCTTTTGTTATGTTCTTAATTACAAACAGAAGATATAAGGATCTGTTTTAAATGGGTCGATAGAGTTCACACTAGCTTGTTGCTGAAAGTGCCTATCTGTGCTGATGCTAGCTTACAGTTTCTTGTTGCACCTTTTGAAGATATAATTGGGCCAGAATTTGCTGGCAAAATAACGGCGAGTTAAAGGCACACGTAGTTATTGGTGTGTAAAAAATCCAGTAATTTGTGGTGAGGAAGAAAGACGGCATGTGTTGCGATTCGCCACAAATTGCTGGATGATTTGTGCCTTCAGGTGCATTTACATACCAGCTTCAGTATCAGCGTGAGTAGGTTTTCCATGTCCTGTCACATGAAGTTGCTGTGTAAACAGGGAATGAGGCCAGTGATCTGAATAGATTGCACCAGAGCTGCTGAAGTGAAATCTCCAAGAGTGGGTGGCTTTACACCTCACCTGCAGTGTAAATGTCTTCTTCCGTAGTTCAGGTTCAAAAAGGGCACAGCTGGTACTTTGCCATCGAGGCAAGTAAAATTGGAAATTTAAAGAAAACTTGTTAAACAATTGATTGTTCCTTCTCAGGATAATGTAGATAATGTTTCCTTTGCTCATAATTTTAACTAACTGTTTAAACTGAGTTTCCCTCCGTTATTGGGCAGGATAGTGAAGGAAATGGCGAGAAAGTGGAGGAGTGAGGCCTACTACTGCCTCCTTGCCTCAACCTCACTTTTCCTCCCTCTTGACACAAACAGAGCCACTGCTGTTGGCTCTTCTATGGCTGCCACATGTAAATGCTGGCCAGGGGACAGGGGTGGGGGGGACAGGTCAGCGCCTGGCCTCCCATCCCATATCCCTTCCATCTGCCTTCATTACCATCGCTCCCCATGAACACAAGGCGGAAGGTTGTGGTAGTCCTGGGTTAACAGTTGTAACGGCCCCATCTGCACAAAGAGAGGGAAAGGGCCTAGTGGTGGGCTTCCCTCTCTCCGTTCAGGTCCAAAGAACTTACCTTTTTATGCCTCGGTCTCGGTCTCCACCTCTTCACGTTCTGCACAAATCCTAATCATCTACATGTATATATATATATATAGCAAAAGTAGACCTAGCTTTGAGTCCTGGAGTACATCACTTCCAATCCTTCCAATACCTATTAATGCTAACCCTTTGTATTCTGTCCAACAACCAACCACCTATCCATGCTGTTCCATTTCCACTTGTATCATTTATCTGAATTTTCATAATTAGCCTCCTGTGAGACCGCTTATTGAATGCTTTCTGAAAATCCATATACACCACACCTTTTACATTCTGGCTAACTACCCAATCCTTTCAAAAACTCAATTAAACTACACAGAGGTCCCGTGGGATTGCTCATGGTACGTTGGAAATGTTCTAAGAGCAGCAGTTATGTGGAGTATTATGATCAGGACCACTGACATCAGTAGTGGGGGAACCCCTGAGGTTTGAAGCACTGTGATGGGGTCTCAGGGTCAAGCAGTATTTGTGCTGCTAGGGTTCGGCAGCTCAGGGAGGGCTTCCCAGGGTTCTGACAACACGGGCAAATCCTGGGTTCTGTGATTGCTGGAAGAAGGATCCTGGGATCTGGGGCATTGGGGTAGGAGTTCTCAAGGTCTGGGAACATTGGGGTGGTTCATAGAATCATACAGCACAGAAGGAGACCATTCAGCCATAGAGCCTGTGCCGGCTCTTTGAAAGGGCTACTAATTAGTCCCACTCCCCTGCTCTTTCCCTATAGACCTGCAAATTTTTCCTTTTCAAGTATTTATCCAATTCGCTTTTGAAAGTTACGATGGAATCTGCTTCCACCACCCTTTCAGGCAGTACATTCCAGATCATAACAACTCGCTGAGTAAAAAATATTCTCTTCATCTCCCCGCTGGATTTTTGACCAATTATCTCTGGTTACTGACCCTCCTGCCAGTGGAAACAGTTTCTGCCTATCTACTCTATCAATAACCCATATCATTTTGAACACATCTATTAAATCTCCCCATAACCTTCTTTGTTCTAAGCAGAACAATCAGAGTTTCTCTAGTCTCTCCACATAACTGAATTCCCTCATCCCTGGTACCATCCTAATAAATCTCCTCTGCACTCTCTCCAAGGCACTTACATTCTTTCTAAAGTGTGGTGCCCAGAATTGGTCACAATACTCTAGCTGAGGTCTAACCAGTAATTTATAAAGGTTTACCATAACTTTCTTGTGTTTATACTCTATGCCTCTATTTATAAAGCCAAGGATCCTGTATGGTTGTGGGTTTATAAAGTACTAGCATTGCAGTCTAAGGGCTTATGAGCACTAGAGCAGGTCACATAATCTGGGGGGAGGGGCAGCATGTCTGATGAGGGAGATCCTTGGGTCCAGCAGGACTTGAAAGGGGTTTTGGAGCACTAGAGGATTCAGAGAGCTGGCAATGTTGGGGAAGCAAGGTCTTGTGGAGAAGTGATGGCCAAGGGATGTGACCCATACTACCACTGACTCTTTTTGAACAATCGGATTCTAACTATCACATGTTGTCCCATGTCAGGTACCCTCACAATCATTTTGTCCATCATCAGCCAGTTTATATCTTTATGTTCTTGCCTTAAAGCATTTAAACATAAATGTTCTGCTTGTTAAAATTAATTGATGGAAAATCATGGGCTACGGGTGCGCAATTTCCTAATATGCAATCCCTGCCTGTGCTATTAGTGAGTTTGCTGACATACAGTTTTTAAATAAAGACACATTTCCATAATCAAACAAAAATAACTTCATAAAACATTCAAAGTTCATAATTTATGCAGTTTTAAAAGTTTTATATATGTAAAAAATTATTAAGCATTAAAATGGTTAAGGAGTGACTTTTTAACCGAATAGATACTTTTTAACCGAATAGGATGATTGAATATAGAAGTATCTATGTGGAGAATTCTGTTTTCTTTTCTAACCATCAACAAAGAGCCCACGATAACAGCTGTTACTGTTCCTACTGCTGCCTCTTATTAGTTCGTACTGTCCCACATCCTGATTCTCCTTCAAGAACAATTGTTATAGCTCCCATGTGCTGCCTCTTACACAAAAACCGCTGTTACTGTTCGCACTTTTGCCTCTCACGTGATAAGATCTGTTACTGTTCCCACTGCTGCCTCTTTTTTCTGTGAGCTGTTCATTACAAAAAAGCACAATTGTAATATATTTATATGAAATAAAGCTCCAGTTGCTTTCAAAATCTTTTGGAAAAAGCAAAGAAATTGTTAAAGCCGCACAGGATGAGAGGACACACCCTTCTACCCTTTAATTTATGTTCAGAATGAGCAGATTGCATGCTGGGAAATTCAGCAAATGGCATGTGATCAAAATACACAGTTGCGATAGAAAGCTCTCTCTTATCTGTTATGAGGTAAAAATGTTCAGTTGAAGCATTGGATTTTGAGATAGGCTGAGGCCTTCACATAAAAGATGTGCGGGTTAGGTTGATTTGGCTATGATAAATTGACCCTTAGTGTTAGGGGGATTAAATACGTGGGGTTACGGGGATAGGGTGGGATATGTGTCGGTGCAGGCTCGATGGGCCGAAATGGCCTCTATCTGCACTGTGGGGATTCTGTGATCTGTGATTCTGTGAAAAGCTTTTGAAGGTATTAAAAGACACAAAAGCCAGTTCAATAAATACATTTAATCATGTTATTGTGAACGATGCAATGTTTTTTTTATTTCATTTAAACCCTTATTTAGACATTAGAAATTTCAGTTATTGAGGGAAAAAGGTATATCAGAAATTGTCAGATGAAAGTTAGCAAACCTGCTCCATGCCACTACCCAGTGGCCAGATCCTGAAACTACATGCAGGTTCCAAGCAAGTGTTTTTCATAGGGGAATTGCAGAGGGGTTTAATGACAGGAAAATCGTGGCAAAGGGATAAGTGCTATTTATGGGAAACCTTATTACAGCACCACCTACAGGCATTACAGGCAATTATAAATGTTACAGGCACGTGAACACAATTACCATCGGATAGTCCATAGAAAGCGTTTACAGGTGATAGGACATAGTGATTTTAATAATATATAGATTTGCTAAACATAACTTGCCTTTAAGAAATCTCTGCTGGCTGTCTTTGATTATCCCATGTATTTCTAAATTAATTTGATCTCAAATTATGGATTACACGAGTTTGCCCACCACTGGAATTAGACGAACTATAGTTAACCACCTTATTCTTCTCTCCCTCCTTGAACAGAAGTCCTCCCATATCCATCTATCTATTTTATTAAAAATATTAAACCAGCACAACCTGGACAGGAGGGAGATCCCAAGTGGAAGTTAATCTGGAGCACTGTTTCAATTTAAACTATGAGAGAAGGACTAGAGGACATAGGTGCAAACTGGCAAAAGACAAGTTCAGGACCAATGTCAGGAAACACTTCTTCACACAGCAAAAGACTGATAAACAAAGTGGTCTTCTGGATGGGTAGTGGAGGCAAAAACTATAGAATCATTTAAGAGACAATTGGATGCTACGATGGGGAGATCCCAGGTTTCTGTGGCAAGATGTGCAAGGTGGGCTATATGGCCTCCTTCATCTGAAATTATCTTTGCGATCTTTAAGATAGATAGGGAGACTGAAAGAGTTAGTGAGTGTGAGATAAGTAGAGGCAAAGAGAGAGACTTTATATATTTTGTCCATGGGCAATGCCACGAGAGATTAACTCACATTGTATTATAAAATGGCGAAGGGTTTCTCTCTATGATGAATAAAATGGTATAAAAGGATATTTGTATGGATTAAGTAAATTGCTCAGACTGTACTTGATGCTTAGTTCAATAAATGTATCGAATAATAGATTTTGGGGGTGAATTTTCGTGGCGTCGTCCTGAAACCCTGGAAAAACGCTGACAATGGTGATTATTTGCTTTTAGCTAATACATTTAAATAGTTTCACTTCAGTGAGTTTTTAAGCACTTATGGCCACATCTCAATTTCATGTTTCCTCCTCTTTTCCCTTAACTAAAAGCCAAGAAGCAGTTTCTGCTTCACAGCAGTGTTAAACTTGCAGTGTAAATCCGGAGTGAAGAGGCGAGAGACTCCCCAGAGGCAGTAATCTCGCACCACTTCAGTTTGACACCACATGGTGTTTCATGATTCACAAAATATTGTATTTTAGAGACAAAATCTAAATTCGTAGAGTCCACGCTGTTCAAATCTTCAAACTGTAATAGGAACCACAATTGCAGGAGGCAGCAACATACGATCTAAAAGCAAAGGAACCTCTAAATACAAATACATTAAAAACTCCATAAGTCTTTAAGACAGGGGTTGTCCTAAGTAATCCTGTCAGATTTATTCCTATATAATCCCTAAAGTATCTACGCAAACCCAGTGCCCTGTTAAATAATACGAAACCAATAGATGACATTGTTACTGAAAGATGTAATTCCATTTCCTTTCTTAGTTCTACTTACTCCTGGCATTTTATTTTTAGGCACAAATAGAAGAGTCTTAAAATGAAGGATTAGTTTTCCAATAATCCAGTAATAACAACAAAAAATGTCTTCACTTCATCAGTCATCCTCTTTTCCCTGCTTTGATGGCTGAATAAAGAAGCTCAGCTTGAGTAGTGAAAGACAGAACGGCAAAGCAAACCTTTGTGTTTAGAGAGAAAAGGTAGTCTCTAATGATGTGAGTTCAATGAGCAGGAGGTCTGTATTCACTGCAGGCAGGCAGCTGGAGTTCAATAATCTTTGACTCTTTTTGGGAAGGGTCAGGCTAGCTGATTTGTTTTAAAGTGGATTCTGTGCTGGCAGCAGGTTTGGGAGAGTCGCTCAAATTGATGAGCCCATCCATTTTTTTCTCTCTCTGGTATATAAACATTGGCAAGAAATTATTCTGTCTGTAAACAGATAGAGAGGTTGTGTGTTAGGAAACTGCCTGGCCTTGCTTGCAGCTCTCCATCAGTGTGATGACAGACAGAATCCTGAGTGGATGGTGGATGTGCACTGTTTTCACCTGATATTGGTTGTAAAACACAACCTGCATGATCCTTTCAAATCTGTCGCCACGTTTGAGGGTGATATGTGTGTGGTGACGTGCTTAAGCTAAGCGGGTCACAAAGGTTATTAACAAAGACGATGAGAGGTGTTTGTCTAGTTGGAAAGCTTTCTCCGAGTTTCTGTAGCAGCTATCTGTGGTTTTAAGCAGGAAAATGATGAAACTGCCTCACCAAAAACTCAGAAGATTCTTTATAAAGAGGGTAAGTAAAATGGTTTCCTCCTTCCGAGATAATTAATGATATTGTTTAAAGGACAGATCTTTGAAGAGTTTTACCATTACAGGTTAGTTTAACTACAAGCAATAAGTAAATGATCAATTGCCTATTAACCCTTAGACAACTGCTGTGATATTTCTGCACCAAAATTTAAATACATAGAGAATAATTGAGACCTGAGATAGAATTGTACAGACAATAATACATACTTGGAACAAAGTGGTTGATAGTTGTAAGCTAAAATGCAGAATAATAGATGACTGAGAGTTGTTATGATGAAGTAATCTTATCAAAAGTTTCAGATGATGTCAAAACCATGAACGGGAATAGTTGTCCTGTGTGCAATTGTCATTTCTGTTCCTTGATGGGATCGCACTCTTGAAATTATACAATCATAGAGATTATACAGAAGGAACTCTTTCAGTCATTATGCTTCTGCCAGTGCCAACTCTTCAAATAGAGCCTAAACAATCTAATGCCATTTCCCTGTCCTTCCCCCATTGAATCCTCAAATTCTTTTACATATTGTCATAATCTCTGCCTCATTAGCCACTTGTGGTAAAGCATTCCATGTCCTAATGACGTTCTGTGTGAAAATATTTCTTTTTAATTTCCTTCCTCATTCTTCTATTGATTCTGTGACTCCTTTGTTATCGATTTACTAGCCAATGTGAACAATTTTTCACTATTTACCTTCTGAAAACCTTTCAGAATTTTCTAAACATCTGTTAAATTCCCCCTTTACCTCTATTCCAGTGAGATGTCATTCCTGGTGATATTCGAAAGGATTTTCACTGTACGCTTTCCCTGGCGCTAATTTGATCCCCTGGGTGCCCAGATGTTGGAACCGGTGGTTAATCAATTCTGACGAAAGGTCTTCGACCTGAAATGTTAACTCTGTTTCTCTCTCCACGGATGCTGCCTGGCCTGCTGAGTTTTTCCAGCGTTTTCTGTTGTTATTTCGGATTTCCAGCATCCGCAGTATTTTGCTATCGGTTAATCAATATTGTCTGTCATGTTCAAAGTATCCGTTTATTTCTGTTTCACTCTCTCATGCACACACACACACACCCACACGCAAATAATATTTCTGCTTTAAATAACAGTTAAGGCCTGATATTCTGGTCTCAGCCAAGATATAGGAACATAGGTATTTTAGGAACAGGAGTAGGCCATTTAGCTCCTCAGGCCATTCAATTAGATCATGGCTGATCTGCACCTCAACCCCATATCCCTTGATACCATTAGCTAACAAAAATGTATTGATCTCAGTATTGAAAGCTCCAGTTGTCCCAGCATCCACAGCCTTTTGGGGAGTAAGTTCCAAATTTCTACTCCACTTTGTATGTATAAATGGGGTAGATCTCCTGTCAGTCAACCGCCAGGATTCCACTGTGTTTGCATCGTTACAACAATTTCCAAGGGGGAATTTGCCCATGTCAAGGAGGCACATCTGAACAAGTGCTTAGAATATCTGCCCATTACACCCTCGGTAGACCACAACAGAATTCTTTGGATTGATTATCTTTCTAAGGAGGCAGAATGGCTCCCTTCAGAGCCAAAGGCCCTGATATTAATTCTGTTAGGGCGTTGGGAGTGGGTGGGTTTGATATTGTGTGGGAAACCTGAAGTCCGTTCAGTGCGCCTGTCAGTGGTATTTTAACGCAGCCATCTCATTGTCATTTTACTTCTGGGTTTGGCGTTGATTACACGGCAACGAGTGTGATGAGAGCCCACATGATGCAATCTCAACTCCAGTATTTAAAGGCCAATCCAAAGATTGAATTTGAAAGAGTTGGGTGTTGGAAGCAAGAAAGGGAGAACTTTGAAAATGGTTCAGGATAGTCAAAGGTTGCACCCCGCTTTAATGACAACTCCCTTAATGTGCTGCTGGGGGCAGTGAAGAGCCGCAGAGAGATACTCTTCCCCAGCAATGGGAGGAAGAAACCTGCTGCTGCCACAAAGAAGGTGTGGCTGGAGGTGGCCCAGGAGCAGCAGGAGCATTGTGCCACGCTCCTGGATTCAGTGCAGGAAGCGCTTTAATGACCTAACCAGGTCAGGAAAGGTGAGTACAGTTGCACATTCACCTACATTCTATTGTGCACATCACCCCACCCCCTCACTCTGCCTTGTCCCGATGGCCGAGTCTGCCCCTGCACAGGTGCAGGTGGAGCAGTCTTTGGTGGGGCCCTCATGGCCTCCAAAATCCGGAAGTCAGAGACCAAGAGCATCTCAGCAGTCAGAACAGTGATGTGAGCAGCCTGCCTCTGCCTTTGCTGAAGCCATAGGGGTTGCACCACATAGGAGTGATAGGAAAAGGAAGAGTAAAGCTTTGTATTTACACAAGGGTAGGCACTTGGGTGTTTGAGAAAATGTTATGTTGTGAAGTTTCTGTTCTTTAGTAGAATTGCATATTACTTTGTACCACTTTCCTGTCTTGCTCATTCTTGGTTATTGGGTAGCAAGTCGCATTTAACTTATTTGATGATGAATGGGAAGACATGAATTGATGGGGACCAATGGAGGATGTGCAATGGGTGGTTGGTTGTTTGCAGGACTGCTTTGTGTCAGTGGCATTTGCGGGGGGGGGGGGTGCGGTGGAGGTGGTGGAAAGAGTGGCCGTTACATGTGGTTCTTACATCGGTCCAGTGGTGGTAACTAACTTGCATTAATAAGGGAATTTCTGGCATCCTGGGCAGCAATGTGAGTAGCTGGTGCTGCATTGACATCATCACCTTCCTCCTCTTCATCTTCCTCCTCTTCCTCTTCCTCCTCCTCCTCCTTGGATATGTCCACAGACAATGTGTGCTCTGCACCTTGCTCTTCCTGCAGCTCCAATCCTCGCTGTTATGCAATGTTGTGCAGAGCGCAGCACACCACGACCATTCCGGGCACTCTGGCTGGTGCCCACTTAAGGTTGGTTCCAGATCTGTCCAGGCACCTGAAGCGCATCTTCAGCATGCCAATCGCTTGCTCAATAACACATCTGGGAGTCATATGGCTTTCATTGTAGCGTTCTTGTGCTTCATTGGTTGGGCTTCTCTTGGGTGTCATCAGCAATGTTCCCTCTAAGCTGTGGCTGCGCAGTAATCTGCAAGGTCCAGGGCAGGCTGCTCACCGGCTTTTACATTATTAGTACCATGCATGTGCAGAAATTTAAAGGGACCATGCATTAAAAGAAACAGGTCGCGCAGAACAAAGTGCAGCTTACAAGGAACATAGGTCATCAGTCAAGTTTAAAATGGGTATCCCTTGTCTCCTAGCAGCCACCCCTTAAGTCTGCTTGCAGGTCCAAAAATGTCAGAGATCTTGGACTGCCATAGGACAAAAGCATCATGGCAGCTCCCCAGGAATCTTGCCCACACTTGCATAAATATCTTTTTGTGGTTGCACACCAGCTGCACACTGGTGCAAGCCCTTGCAGTTCACAAATACTCCTGGTTGATCTGGGGGTGCGTGGATTGCCACGTATGCGAAGCCGATGACACACTGCACCTGTGGGAAGCCAGCACTCATTCTGACTGGCGTCATTGCAGGCAAAGTTCACATAACTGCAAGCCCTGACACACAACCCATCAGTCACCTGCCTTATGCATTTGTGGGCTGCCGACTGGAGATCTTGGATATGTCTCCAGCAGAGCCCTGAAAGGATTCGGAGGCAAAAATGTTTGTCCAAGCCCAGGCTTCTGGGAGAAGCTGAGAACTTCTAGTAACAAGTTTAATAAAAGAATTAAAAGACACAAAAGGTTCAGTATATAAATGCAATCATATTATTGTGAAATATGTAATTCTTCAAATGTTTTTATTTTGTTTAGAACCTTATTTTGAATAATTTGATTGGTTCACCTTTTCCTTTCTTTTAGTGATAGGTTCTCCTGTCTGGTCACTCAAGATTGGTTGTTTTCATAAGAACTTAGTAGTTTCTCATTAGCAGTTACTTGGAGGCCTCATTATCAGCACTGCGGGAGAGGACGGCCATGACTCTGCTCGCACTGGGGATGTTTTGGGGTTTAGAAGGATTGGGATGGGGATTCTGGACAGTGGCAGAAGTGTTGAGATTTTAGCAGCATGAGGGTGTGGGTGCTGGGGTTTAGTCGTACTAAAGTGAAGGTGGTCCTGAAGATTGCCAATGTTGTTCCTGGGGTTTTGTAGCATTGAGAGGGGACCCTTGGCTGAGCAGCACTGCGGAGGCTTTTAAAATCTTGGAGAATTGAGAAAGTAAATTCCAGTGTTTGGCAACAAGGAGGGAGTGTCCCTGGGTGTGTTAGAGCTGGGTAGGAAGAGTACTGGGATGGTTTAAGGTTTTGGGCAAGAGATACAGGGGGGATGTGAGGAAAAACTTTTTTACGCAGTGAGTGGTGAGGACCTGAAACTCGCTGCCGACGGAAGTGGTGGAAGAGGAGACACTCAATGTTTTCAAGGGGAGACTGGATAGGCACTTGAGGGAAATAAACTTACAGGGCTACGGGGATAGAGCGGGGGAATGGGACTGACTGGATTGCTTTACAGAGAGCCGGCACGGACTCAACGGGCCGAATGGCCTCCTTCTGTGCCGTTATGACTCTATGACTACTGCCATATCCCAGGACTCTCCCACACTGTGCTGCCATATCCCAGGACCCTCCCACACTGTGCTGCCATATCCCAGGACTCTCCCATACTGTGCTGCCATATCCCAGGACTCTCCCACACTGTGCTGCCATATCCCAGGACTCTCCCATACTGTGCTGCCATATCCCAGGACTCTCCCACACTGTGCTGCCATATCCCAGGACTCTCCCACACTGTGCTGCCATATCCCAGGACTCTCCCATACTGTGCTGCCATATCCCAGGACTCTCCCACACTGTGCTGCCATATCCCAGGACTCTCCCACACTGTGATGCCATATCCCAGGACTCTCCCACACTGTGCTGCCATATCCCAGGACTCTCCCATACTGTGCTGCCATATCCCAGGACTCTCCCACACTGTGCTGCCATATCCCAGGACTCTCCCACACTGTGCTGCCATATCCCGGGACTCTCCCACACTGTGCTGCCATATCCCGGGACTCTCCCACACTGTGCTGTCATATCCCGGGACTCTCCCATACTGTGCTGTCATATCCCGGGACTCTCCCATACTGTGCAGCTCCAATCACATTTATATTTTATTTTTATTTGTCCCCCCCCCACCTTTTTTTTTCCTCCCAGAAGCTGGCAGCTGTCCTTCATTCTGCCAGTGGATTTCACACTTCATTCAGCCTTAATCTGTCACATTAACACCACCTCTAGCCTTGCATATCTCTTAATGTCTCTTAATGTCTCTTCATCTCCCCCTTTGTTCCTTTATCCCCTCCCCCTTTTCCCAGCTTTACCCTGGCCTTAAATCTATTTGATTTCCGGCTCTTCCCAGTTCTGATGAAAGGTCATCGACCTGAAACGTTAACTCTCTTTCTCTCTCCACGGATGCTGCCTGGCCTGCTGAGTTTTTCCAGCGTTTTCTGTTGTTATTTCTCTCCCATACTGTGCTGTCATATCCCGGGACTCTCCCATACTGTGCTGTCATATCCCGGGACCCTCCCATACTGTGCTGTCATATCCCAGGACCCTGCTCCAATGTTGCTAAACCCCAGGAACCCCTGTTAAAAAGGAAAAAAATTCCAAGGCTTGTGGGGACTGCCAACGCTGGAAAGAGTCGATGGGGGTGAATGTCCTTGGAGTTGCTCCTGCTCCGCTCCCGTAACTTCCCCAACAGTGAGGTAGAAACCCCGTTTATGCACATAAGTTATGTTGGCGGAGCAGGAACAGGAACGGGTCAGTGGAAATTCCCGGCCCTGGAGACTGGCAGCATGAAGTGCAGGGATCCTGGGATCTAGCAGCAATAGGATGACAGTCCTGGAGTCTGTCAGCAATGGCACTCAGGCAGAGAATCACTGCTCTACGCAGTCTCATGTACCCACTCAGGTTTGGTGTCCCCTCGCAACATATTGCAACCAGACTCTGGATCTTCCCGCTGATCCAATCTCAGCAGCTTTCCTGGTCTCCTACCCTCATGTCAATATCCTCCTCTGTTACTTTACTGGAAGTTGCTGCCCAATAGGGGGGTGGGCAGCTGGCACCATGGATTGGGACACAAGAATAATAGTGGAAGTGGGAAGTCAGAGAGGAGATGGGCTAGGTGGGGGGATGAGACTGGTTAACTCATTATCATTTAAAATCAGGTTATTCACAGGTGGAGGACTAGACACTCTTATTAAAAATGCTTATTTTTTGTGATAAACCCATTTTCAGCTGTATTAAGAAAACTGCTCCAGGTTACCATTCTTAAATACATCAAGGAATACGTTTTAATGCGAGGAAAAAAATAAACAATTACGTTCTTTATGCTGACCGATTGCTCTGGTTCAAGGAAGATAACAGAGAGAGTAGACAAGGGTAATGCAGTAGATGTAATATATCTAGATTTCCAAAAAGCCTTCGATAAGGTACCACATAATAGATTAATGAATAAAGTCAGAGCATGCGGAGTCAAGGGACGAGTAGCAGAATGGATAGCTAGCTGGCTGAAAGACAGAAAGCAGAGAGTAGGGATAAAGGGTAGCTATTCAGAGTGGCAGGAGGTGGGAGGTGGGGTCCCACAGGATCAGTGCTGGGACCATTGTTGTTCACAATTTATATTAACGATTTAGACTTTGGAATCAAAAACACAATTTCTAAATTTACGGACGACTCCAAATTGGAAGGGATAGTCAACACTGAGGAGGACTGCAACAAATTACAAGAAGACATTCATAAACTTGCAGAATGCAAATAAAACTGGCAAATGATTTCAACATAGTGTGAGGTGTTACATTTTGGTACAAAAAATAAGGAGGTCACATATTAGTTAGAAAATAAGAATCTAAATGGGTTAGAGGAGCAAAGGGATCTCGGAGTACAAATACACAAATTAGTAAAAGTTGCGACACATGTCAATAATGCCATAACAAAAGCAAACCAAGCAATAGTGTTTATTTGTAGAGGGATAGAATTGAAAAGTAGAAAAGTTATGCTAAACGTGTATCGAACCTTGGTTAGACCACATTTGGAGAACTGTGTCCAGTTCTAGTCGCCATATTATAAAAAGGATATAGAGGCAAAAAAGATTTACAGGGATGATACCTAAACTGCAAGGTTATACCTATCAAGAAAGGATGAACAGGCTGGGTCTCTTGAAAAGACAAGGCTGAGGGGTGACCGAATAGAGGTCTTTAAAATTATGAAAGGTTTTGATAGAGTAGACACAGAGAGAATGTTTCCACTTGTGGAGAAGAGCAAAACTAAGGGCAATCAATATAAGATAGTCACCAAGAAATCAAATAGGAAATTCAGAAGAAACCTCTTTACCCAGAGAGTGGTGAGAATGTGGAACTCACTACCACAGAGAGTAGTTGAGATGACTAGTATAGCTGCATATAAGGGGAAGCTAGATAAGCATTTGAGAGAGAAGGGAATAGAGGGTTATGTTGATAGAATTAGATGAGGAAGGGTGGGAGGAGGCGCGAGTGGAGCATAAACACCGACATGGACTGGTTGGGCCGAATGGCCTGTTTCTGTGCTGTATATTCTATGCAATCCTATGTAAATTTTACATTTGTGATTATGCAAATGAGTTTGGACGGAAACTTGAACCATAACTTCCCTTCGGAGAAACAGCACAATTTCGAGCGCAATTTGCGTCTAGTTTGCCGATTGCGCCCAAAGCAATTCCTATCACATTGAATTAGTTTTGAGGTTAATTTTTGATTTTATTTTCGGCTTGATGAATTAAATCTACTGAGATCTCTGTTGTAATATTCAGCATTAGAAACATGGAGAACTTCCTTCTGCCCTTACTCTCCAGGTGTTGATTGAAGTGTCTCTTGAAAGCCAAGGCAGGTTTCTCAAAGAGTTAAACCCAATTTTGGGTTGTTAACAAACAGTTTGCCCAGGTATCAATATTCAGTCCACCTTCTGTGTAAACTGCTGCGGAGCAGTATACTGTACTGTAACTAAGTTTAGATGTGGTTGGTCTCTGGCCAATAGATTTGGATCAATTGATTCAATGTGACAGGGTATCCTAGTAGCAGAGCCGGTGCTGGTATGATGTACTGTTCCACATTAAAAACATTTCAGGAATTAATTAGCAACTGTCACCTGCTCTTCTGTTTGGTAGTTTATAATTTTTTAAAATAGATTTTCCCCTCTCCTCAACCCAGGTCTCCTCTCAGGCCTCTTCCCATTCTCGGAATGTGAGGAAGATGAAGCAGCCAAACACCTGCTCCATGGGATCTGCCAACTGTCCCACATTACTTAACTTCCCTCTGTCACTGACCATCACAGCATCTGCTTGGCCACAATGCAAAAATAAAAGCCTCCACAAAATAAACATTCCAAACCAAATATATAAATCAAATCATGCCATATTGTATACAAACATAAACTAATCACCTTGGTGCATTCCCTTACTCCATAGCCTGTCTTACATAGGCCTTTGCCCATCCTAGTGTTCCTACGGAGTGCTACCCCAGTGCTGCAGCATGGCTGGTGGAAGACTGCTGACTTTCAGTGGAGGAGACTGCAGATGACCTTGGAGGACGACCTCGAGCAGCTCTGGGCCTAGAAGGCCCGACTACAGACTGCACCATCTCGGCATGGACGGCAGCAGTCTGGGGAGGCTGGCTGACAGGCAAGAGCAAGGGCACTGGCGGAGTGGCAGTGGTGGGAGAGGGAACGCTGTCAATCTGAGAGAGGACAGCAGGTTCATGCTCCAGAGGGTTGTGGATGCTGAGTCGTTGAGTATATTCAAGGCTCAGATCGATAGATTTTTGGACTGTAAGGGAATCAAGAGATATGGATATAGGGCGGGAAAGTGGAGTTGAGGTCGAAGATCAGTGATGATCTTATTGAATGGCAGAACAGGCTCAAGAGGCCATATGGCCTACTCCTGCTCCTATTTTTTATGTTCTTATGTTCAGTCTGAGTTTCTACTGCAGGATTCAGACGTTGGGTGGCTGCTGCTTGTGCTGCAATGGAAGCGGAGATATCAGCCATCAGACGCTGCATCATGGTCGAGTCCACAAGTGTACTAATGGAGCTGGCCACCACTTCCATGCTGGAAAGGATGGGCTCCAAGCTCTGTGCAAAGCCCTGCGCCAAGTTGGTGCCGGACTCCTCCATGCTCCTTGACATTGCATGCAGGTTTTCTGGTAGGCTTCGTAATGCACCAAGCATTTTGTTGTGCATACCCATCAGCGTTCTTCTTCAGGCTGCCACATCGAAGTCCTCATTGAGCCCTCTGCAGTGGAACCCGTGTGCAACCTCCCCCTCCGACGAGCTGGCACCTGCGCTATCTTTGCCCCCTACTCTGGCTGCAGGCCACTCGTGCCCGGTGTCTCACCACATGCAGATCCCGCCTCTATGCTATCCTCTAAATTACGTGCAGTCTCAGTATCTGAGCTGGTGGCTGCGAGTGTGAAATCGAATGTCGGTGTGTCTTCATCATCGCTGTCTTCTTGCTGTTCCACCACTGCCTGAGTAGGTTGCAGTTCTTGGATACGTTAAAGGAGAAAGGCACAAGGGTAAGGTTGTGGTGAGGGGAGCGGAGTGTAACAGGTGCATTATTACACCACCTGCAGCTTGTAAATCTGAAGTGATTGTAGGATGAGGGGGAAGTGGGATGTGAGAAGGAGGATTAGGCATGAGGATAACGTCATCTTTGATAGTTTCAGCCCTGCCACTGGCCATGGCCTCAGCAATGGCCATTCCAATAATGGCCCGCACTGTCTCCTCCATGAGGGTAAGATCATGTAGGCGTGCCTGTTCCCCACCAGTTAGCTGCTGCTGCCTCCAGTTGTGCGCTACCTTGTCCTGCAAGAGACAGGAAAGTGTGTCAGTGAGTGTCGTGCAATCTGTTTGGGTGATGTGGCTGTCATGGTTGAATAGCTGGCAGTGTGTGCAAACTGTGAGCTGTGGGTGTGAGGCTTGCAGCAGTGCTAAGTATGTGAGGGTGAGGTGAAGCTATCCATGTTAGGTATGAGTCCTAATTGATAGAGATTGTTCATAGGTGGGTGATGGAGTTTGGTGAATTGCGCAGTGGCTGAGGTTAGTGCTGCAGTTGATAGGATGTGGCATTTGAAGAGCATTCACTGACCTTGACCATTTGTGTAAGGTCATTGAACTTCATGCAGCACTGCATCCAGATCCTCAGAGCTTGACTCCTGGCATTGACCTCCATGACAATCTCTCCCACTGCCTTTTGAGTGTGTGTCTGGAGAGCCTCCTTGCCCCCTGTGGATACAGGACATCTCCTTTCCACCTCCTCCAACAAAGCCTCCAGTGCAGCATCGAAAAACCTTGGAGCCCGCTCTCTCCCATGTTGTGCCATTCCTCACTGTTTCCCAGGCCAGATTCACTTCCTCCAATACTCCCAGCACCTGCCCCAACCACAATGTACCTCCCCTTTACGAGGTGCGGGCTAGCTTTGAGCAGTGTAGGCTAGCTTTAACTGGTGCTAGCAAGTTACGATATTGGCCCCCTGCTGATGCATCCAGCCAATGAACAGCGTGGTTAGTGCTGGCTGGACGCTGAAATCATATTAATGAGCAGGCGTCACCAAGCTGGCATGCTGGCTGCATTTCAATCAACGGGTGCCGGTTAATCGTGCATCGCGATCCCTGCACCCATTATCAGGGGCTATCTAATTTCGCCTCCTTACAGTTTTTTCCTCCCCTCCTTCACCATGTGGGTGAGAAGCCCCACCTGCACTGAATGTTTATCTATCTGCAATAACAAGGGAAATCGTGTTTGTAGACCCACATGCTACCACCCTGCGGCATATAATGTGCTGATGTGCTGTATTGCCTCTGCAGGATCTTTCAAAAAATCTAGCTCTCTGAAAAGCATTGTCATTTGCAAAGAGTCATTGCCACATTCGGTCCGGACGAAAGAATTTACCATAGCACTCGTGGGTAGAAGTTCAACCGATGAGCACACATGATATACAGTCTATTCAGACTACTAGGTTTGATCTGGATTTGAATTGAAATTCAGTGACCTCACTCGAAAATGGTCAGCTTTGCTCATACAGTATTGGGACAGCGATCAGCAAAGTGCTCCAGGGTTTGAGGGGAGACTAATGTCCTGCACTGGAGTGTCAGCCTAATTTATGTGCTCAAATCCTCAAGTGGGACTTGACCCCTCCACCTTTTGATTCAGGCAGAAGTGCTACCAACTGAGCCAAGCTGACACAAATTATTAGACATGTGGGCTACATGAAAGGGCTGGCTGAAGAAAGGCATTACATGAGGCTGGCAACAGGTAAACCACCCTCTTGGATCCTGGAGGCGTGTGTTCTGGTGACACTTGGGCAAGGAGAAAAAGGAAGGCTTCAACACTTTCATTTCTTAAAAAAAGATGCCCAACTTTCTGATATGCTTTGACCGATTTTCCTAAACTTTGCACCTGAGAATGATTATTCCATGGCTATAAGGCACAGGTAAAAGGGGCAAAAACCCATGATTCCACCCCTTTTACTTTCTTTTGGCATTTTCATGGCTACACATGAGGGGGTATTTTCCTCCCCCAATGCTGGAAGTGTGCCCATTTTGAGGGTACCCAGAGAAAGTGGGCCTTAGGCCCTGGGCCAAGCCCCTATCCAATCAGAGTGTGGGAGACAATGGAACTCAAAGTAAGCTGATGTTTTCGCTGGGAAGGGATTGACGCTGGAGGCACAAATGCTGGAAGCCATTCCCGCTTCTGCAGGCCACCAGTGCCTGACTTTCCTCCCGAGCTTCCAGGTGCTAGGCCCTGCCAGAGGACAGGATTGTGCTGGGGATGATCTAGTATGTATAAATGACCTGACCCTGGAAATACAGGTGGGTTCATGTCATTGTAGGTGGAGCACACGTTGGATGCGCTCTTTCTGCATAGTGCCCAATGCAGAGGGGACAGGAAAATTGGCCCCTCAGTACTTTCAACTTAAGAAAGACAGAAAAAAACCCAGTCTATTTCAACCTTGAACAAGTTGCACGTCACTGTGTTTAGATAATGGACTTCGGAACTTAGGAACAGGAGTATGCTATTCAGCTCATTGAGCCTATTCTGCCATTCAATTAAATGCTGGCTGATCTGTATCTCAACTCTATTTACCCATCTTTGCTCCATGTCTCCTGATACACTTAACTAACAGAAGTCTTTCGATATCAATCTTGAAAATTTGAATTGACCCAGCATCCATAGCCTTTTGGGGGTCAGAATGCTTCCTTATTTCACTCCAATATGGCCGAGCTCAAATTTTAAGATCATGCCCTTTTGTTCTATATTCCCCCTGCCATACAGTTTCTCTGTATCTACCCTATCAAATTGCTTTATGATTTTAAACACCTCTATTACATCACCCCTCAACCATCTAAACTCAAATAAATACAAGCCAAGTTGATGCATCCTGTCCTCATGATTGAACCCTTTAAGACCGGTATCAATTTGGTCAATCTGTGTTGCTCACTTCCAAGTCCAATATATCATTCCTGAGGCTCAGTGCACAAAACTGAATGCAATACTTCAGGTGGAATTTCACCAAGACTCTGTACAACTGAAGCATCACTTCCTGACTTTTGTACTCCAACTCCCTTGAGATAAAAACCAATGTTCCATTAGCCTTTTTGATTACTTTTTGTACCTGTGCACTAGTTTTGAGTGATTTCTGTACATTGACACCTAAATCCCTTTGCTCCTCCATAGCCCCTCGTCTTTTACTATAAAGAAAATATTCCGATTTGCCTTTCTTGGATCCAAAATAAATGACCTCACACTTCTCCACATTGAACTCCATCTGCCATAGTTTTTCCCACTCACTTAGTCTGTCTATGTCCCTTTCTAACTTTCTGCTTCCATCTATACAACTTACTGTACCTCCTAACTTAGTGCCATCAGCAAACTTGGATAGGCAACTCTCTATTTCATCCAAGTCATTGTTATATATGGTGAAAAGCTGATGCCCCAATACAGATCCCTGGGAAACACTACTTGTCACATCCCACCAATCAGAGAGCATTCCCTTTATCCCTACTCTCTGACTCCTACCTCCCAACTAATTACTAACCCATATCACAAGGTTCCCTCCAAATTCATGAGCTTTCCGTTTGCTAATAATCACTTGTGCGGAACCTTATCAAATGGCTGAAGTCCATAAAGCCAATGTTCATAGACACTCCTCTATCCACCATATTAGTGACCTCCTCAAAACATTTAACTAGATTTAACTAGATTAGTCAGACATGACCAAATTCATACTGAATCTCTTTGATCAGCTGATACTTGTTCAGATGCTCAGTCTGTCCCAAATGATAGATTTTAGCAGCTTCCCCACAATTAAACTGACAGGTCTGTAATTTCCGTGCTTCTCCCTCCCTCCCTTCTTAAATTATTTGGAGTAACATTTGCAATTTTCCAACCTGAAGGCACAATTCCTGAATCTAGAGAGCTTCGGAAAATTATGACGAATGTATCTGTAATTTTCTTACCTATTTCCTTTAATATTCTGGGATGGAAACCATCAGGTCCTGGATATTTGTCTAGCAAAAGTCCCATTATTTTCTCCATTACCATTTTTTAATACTAATATTAAATCCACTAAGTTCCTCCCCATGACTTATTTTTAAGTGCCCTTGTACCATTGGTAACTTGTCCTCTTCATTCATCTCATTGCTGTTTGTGGGATCTTGCTAGCAAAAATGGTCGCTGTATTGCCTACTTAGAAACATAGAAGATAGGAGCAGGAGTAGGCCATTCGGCCCCTCGAGCCTGCTCCGCCATTCAATGCGATCATGGCTGATCATCCAAATTCAGTACCCTGTCCCTGCTTTCTCCCCATATCCCTTGGTCCCTTTAGCCTTAAGAAATATATCTAACTCCTTCTTGAATATATTTAATGAATTGGCCTCAACTGCCTTCTGTGGTAGAGAATTCCACAGGTTCACCACTCTCTGGGTGAAGAAATTCCTCCTCATCTCAGTCCTAAATGGCTTATCCCTTATCCTTAGACTGTGACCCCTGGTTCTGGACTCCCCCGCCATCGGGAACAGCCTTCCTGCATCTAGTCTGTTAGAATTTTATAAGTTTCAATGAGATCCCCTCTCATTCTTCTAAACTCTAGCGAATATAAGCCTAATCAACCCAATCTCTCTTCATACGTCATTCCTGCCATCCCAGGTATCAGTCTGGTGAATCTTCGCTGCACTCCCTCCATGGCAAGAACATCCTTTTTCAGATAAGGCGACCAAAACTGCACACAATACTCAAGGTGTGGTCTCACCAAGGCCCTGTACAACTGCAGCAAGACATCCTTGCTCCTGTACTCGAATCCTCTCGCTATGAAGGCCAACATACCATTTGCCTTCTTAACTGCCTGCTGCACCTGCATGCTTACCTTCAGCGACTGGTGCACAAGGACACCCGGGTCTCGTTGCATTTCCCCTTTTCCCAATCTATTGTCGTTCAGATAATAACCTGTCTTCCTGTTTTTGCCACCAAAGTGGATAACCTCGCATTTATCCACATTATACTGCATCTGCCATGCATCTGCCCAATCACACAACCTGTCCAAATCATACTGGAGTTTCTCTGCATCCTCCTCACAGCACACACGCCCACCCAGCTTTGTGTCGTCTGCAAACTTGGAGATATTACATCTAGTTCCCTCGTCTAGATCATTTATATATATTGTGAATAGCTGGGATCCTAGCACCGATCCCTGCGGTACCCCACTAGTCACTGCCTGCCACTCGGAAAAAGACCCGTTTATTCCAACTCTTTGCTTCCTGTCTGCCAACCAGTTCTCTATCTAAGTCAGTACCTTACCCCAACTTTAACTTTGCACGCTTATCTCTTATGCGGGACCTTATCGAAAGCCTTCTGAAAGTCCAAATACACCACATCCACTGGTTCTCCCTTATCTATTCTACCAGTTACATCCTCAAAAAATTCCAGTCGATTAATCAAGCATGATTTACCTTTTGTAAATCCATGTTGACTTTGTGCGATCCTGTCACTGTTTTCCAAGTGTTCTGCTATTACATCTTTTATAATGGACTCTAGCATTTTCCCCACTACCGATGTCAGGCTTACCGGTCTATAATTCCCTGTTTTCTCTCTACCACCTTTTTTAAATAGTGGGGTAACATTAGCTACCCTCCAATCCATGGGAACTGTTCCAGAGTCTATAGAATTTTGGAAGATGACCAGCAATGCATCTACTATTTCTAGGGCCACTTCCTTAAGTACCCTAGGATGTAGATTATCAGGCCCTGGGGATTTATCGGTCTTCAATCCCATCAATTTCCCTAACACCATTTCCCTGCAAATACTGATTTCATTCAATTCCTCCCTCTCATTAGACCCTATGTTCCCCGACATCTCTGGGAGGTTATTTGTGTCCTCCTTTGTGAAGACAGAACCAAAGTATGTATTTAATTGGTCTGCCATTTCTTTGTTCCCCATTATAAATTCCCCTGATTCTGACTGCAAGGGACCTACGCTTGACTTCACCAATCTTTTTCTCTTCACATATCTATAACAGTCAATGCACTCTTAAGTAGTTAATTGTATGTGAGATGTTTCTGAGAAATGTGGTAAGGCACTATATAAATGCAAGCCTTTATAACACCCTCATTAAAATTCCCTGACAAATGGCACCCAGACATAACACCTTCACTATAACACTCTGATATAACAGACCCATATCAAACACTCTCAATAAAATCCCTTTACATTAACTTAGTTCTATTTTAGTAACTCCCAGTAACAATTGCTGAGAGGCTTTTCTGCAGTCAATTAACTACTACCAAGGGTGAGAATGTTAAATGACTTATTAAAACATAATTAGCAATCGGCAATAGATGTGCTGCAATAAACTCAGCAGTATTTCTCAGAAGGCCAGTCGTGCATGTCTTCTGTGAGTTGATTAGCAGCAATCTTTCACACTGGTAAAGAATAACTGAAATTTGTATTTATTTGGGAACTTTCAGGTCATCAGAAGGTCCCAGAACACTTCACAGTCAATGAATTATATTTGAGATGCAATTATTGTTGTAATGTAGGCAAACGCTCAGCCAACTTTAGCACAACAAAGATCCTCAAACAGCAATGACATAAATAACCAGATAATCTGTTTTTGATAGTGTTTGTTGAAGAATAAATATTGGCCACAACACCTCCCATGCTGTTCTTCACCTGGTGCAATGGGATCTTTTACCCCGATAGGTAGACAGCACCTTGGTTTAACATCTCATTTGAACAACAGCACCTCTGACAGTGCAGCATTCCTTCAGTAATGCACCGTAACTTCACCAGATGTGCGACGGAAACCCCATTTACGCGCGCAAAGTTACGGCAGAGGAGCTGTTGCAGCTCCGTGAAAATTCCCACTCAATGGCCTCAATTTTGACCCCCACATGACAAGCAGGAGAGAGTTGGTGTGGGGGAGGGGGTTAAAATATCAGGATCAGGCAGCCCAACGCCAACCCGACACCATTCCCGGCCCTTTAAATTTTAAAGAGCAGGAATCAGCCCATGGACAAGGCTCCGCAAAAGGCTGATGGGGGCCTAATTACCATACCAAAGTCGTGGCCTGATGACATTATTGGTGCTGCAACTTAAATTTAACAGTAAGTGAGCGTGAGGCCCAACCTGTGGCATTCCTGGCAGCTGATCCAAGGTGGGAGCTGCTGGCTCCCCAAGGTATGTGGCTCTTTTAGTACTCCTTGTGGGCCAGGAGGAGCAGGCGTACTCCCCAAGACCCCGCAAGGAAGCCTTCAGCCATACCCAGCCCCATCCTCCAGCCTTACCCGGCCGCCAGCCCTCTCGATCACCGACCTCCCCCGACCCCTCCCGATCACCGACCTCCCTGACCCCTCCCGATCACCTCCCGAGCTCCCTTCCCATTGGCTGGGAGAGTACCCAAGAATCCCCGGTTGCAGCCTCCAGCCACTGGTGTACCCTCTCACCGCCCGCTAGGCTGTCCCTTTGGTTGGCTGCCAGGCGGGAGTTGGAGCTGCAATATGTTAATGAGGCCCTGCCGTTAAGATCGGCCGGACCTGCACGTCCCCAGTCTTGCCAGGTTCTTCGAATGAATTCAGCCTCCACCGCACCCTCCCCGGCTCCCCGTTACTATCGGGGCAATGTGTCTGGAGTGGGGACCCACAACCGTCAGATTCAGAGATGAAAATGCTGCCACTGAGCCAAGGTTGATAAAAATGGAAACTTTATCATGGAACCAATTGGCCCCGATATTTACAGGGAGATGCGTTCAGAGCGGGAGGTGGATTTCTGGATGGGAAACCTGGAAGTGCGGGTTTCCCGGAGGGTCCTGCAGATATTTACTGCAGGACGTCTTTAAAATCTTTTCTGCAGGTTTCCTGCCCGAAAGCCAGCCTGATTGACAGGCTGCCTGCATGTCAGGTGGGAAAGCCTGCAGCCGAAGGATGCAGCTGAGCAGCAGGTAGGTAGGGAGGGGGAGGTTGTGGTTGGGGGATCTCATGATAACGGGGGGGAGGCGAGATCGGTGAGGTGGAGAGCGTGTTCGGTGGGGGGGGGGCAGATGGTGGTCAAAGGTGGGGGCAGATCGCAGGAGGGAGATCAGGGGGTGAACGTCAGACGATTGTGGGGAGGGAAGCAAGTTAGCTTGATGGGCCGGGGGAAACACTCCTGCTCCTCCTGGTCCACAAGTAGATCTGTAAAGCCTTTATGGATCCGGCCCTTCTTGCCTCCTTTCACCTGCCAGGTTTCCCGAGGCCGGCCGAAATTGGTTAAAAATAAAAATGTTGTTCAAATGGAGGCACGTAGCCTCCTTAAAAGCTGTTACCGACAAACCCAGCTCTTGAGAACGGATTGGTCACCTGCCCACTGTCCCACCTCTGTTAAAACCAGAAGTGGGTGGGTTTGAGGCGGGTTGGCTCAGGTTTGAAATTTTTCAAATTTTAACTTCGCACCCGACCCAAACCCATCCATTCTTGGGGTTACATGTGTTTAGTTTGAGGTTAAACTGAGCACACTGAGTGGATGCTATTGATTGTGTGATTATTCGTGTCTGTGAGTTTAGCCTGCACTTTCCCTTCAGTAATGTTTTTTAAATTAAAGTTGCAGACAAATTATGTAAAATGGGTCTTTTGTGCTGGCAGCATTTCTGCAATGTTTTTTTCAGGTCACAAGTCACTTAGTACAGCAGTGATACAATAGCAAAATACTGCAGATGCTGGAAATCTGAAACAACAACAGAAAATGCTGGAAATACTCAGCAGGTCAGGCAGCATCGTGGAGAGAGAAACAGAGTTAACGTTTCTGGTCGATGACCCTTCGTCAGAACTGGAAAAAGTTGGAGAAGTAACAGATATTTAAGCAAGTGGGGCAGGGAAAGGGGGGAGGGGAGGAAAGAACAAAAGGGAATGTCTGTGATAGGCTGGAAGGCAGGAGAGATTAAGAGACAAAAGGGATGATGGTGCAAGGCAAAAGGCGATGGTAATGGGACAAATTAAGAAACAAAAGATGACTCTAGATGAAGTGTAAATGACAATGGCAGAATCATCAACTGCCATGTGAGAGAGAAAAGAAAACATGGGGGCCGGGGTTATAGTCTGAAATTGTTGAACTCGATGTTGAGTCCAGAAGGCTGTAAAGTGCCTAATCAAAAGATGAGGTGCTGTTCCTCGAGCTTACGTTGAGCTTCGTTGGAACAGTGCAAGAGGCCGAGGACGGTGAGGTCAGAGTGGGAGTGGAGCGGATAATTAAAGTGACAGGCGACCGGAAGCTCGAGGTCACGCTTACAGACTGAACGGAGGTGTTCTGCAAAGTGGCCACCCAATCTGCGTTTGGTCTCCCCAGTGTAGAGGAGACCGCATCGTGAGCAGCAAATACAGTATACTAAATTGCAAGAAGTACAAGTAAATCGCTGTTTCGTCTGGAAGGAGTGTTTGGGGCCCTGGACAGTGGGAAGGGAGCAGGTAAAAGGGCAGGTGTTGCATCTCCAGCACTTGCACGGGAAGGTACCGTGGGAAGGGGAAGAGGTGTTGGGGGTGATAGAGGAGTGGACCAGGGTGTCGCGAAGGGATGCTGAAAGGAGAGGTGAGGGGAAGATGTGTTTGGTGGTGAGATCGGATCATCCTCCGCCATTTCCGCCACCTCCAACGTGATCCCACCACCAAACACATCTTCCCCTCCCCTCCCCTTTCAGCATTTCGAAGGGACCACTCCCTCCGCGACACCCTGGTCCACTCCTCTATCACCCCCAACACCCCTTCCCCTGCTGAGTGTTTCCAGCATTTTCTGTTGTTGTTTGTACTTAGTAAAGCAGTACAGATGTATTTTGCTGTTGGTTAATCATGAAGTAGTAAAGCACATCCAAAGGCACTTTAGGACTCATAACTCCCTCTGGCTCAGTGCGTAAAAGTAGTGCATGATGGAGTAGACCTCAAGTTCAGCCCATGATTTATGATGATTCAGCTGACCAGTTGGGTTCCTGCAATGCTTTCAGTGCATCAGATTAATTAAGCAAAGACTCTACTAGTATTCCTACTTCTGATTACTATCCAAAGGGATCAGACAGAGGGGAAATGCAAGGCAGGCTAGGATGGATTTGGAGGGCATGTGCATAAATGCAGGCAGAAATGGCCACATGGGATTATGATATAGTGGCAAAAACAGAGTCCTGGCTCAAACAAGGGGAGGATTGAGAACTTAATATTCTTAATATTCAGGAAAGATAGGGAAGCAAAAAAAGGAGGGGTGTGGCAGATCAAAGATACTGTTACAGCACTGGAAAGGGATGATGTATTTGAGGATTCAAAGACAGAATCTATTTGGTCCAAAACTCTGCTGCCCGAGTCTTAAATCGCACCGAGTCCCGTTCACCCATCACCCCTGTGCTCGCTGACCTACATTGGCTCCCGGTTATGCAACGCCTCGATTTAAAAATTCTTATCCTTGTTTTCAAATCCCTCCATGGCCTCGCCCCTCCCTATCTCTGTAATCTCCTCCAGCCCTACAACTCTCCGAGATATCTGCGCTTCTCCAATTCAGGTCTCTTGAGCATCCCCGATTTTCATTGCTCCACCATCGGTGGCCGTGCCTTCAGCTGCCTCAGCCCTCAGCTCTGGAATTCCCTCCCTAAACCTCTCCACCTCTCTTTCCTCCTTTAAAACGCTCCTTAAAATCTACCTCTTTGACCAAGCTTTATGTCATCTGCCCTAATAATCTCCTTATGGGTCTCAGTTTCAAATTTTGTTTGATTACATTCCTGTGAAGCGCCTTGGGACGTTTACTAGGTTAAAGGTGCTATATAAATACAAGTTGTTGTATTGTTGTAGAATTAAGGAACAATAGAGGAGCTATTAAACTGCTGGGTGTATACTATAGGCCACCAAATAGTGGGAAGGAGATAGAGGAGCAAATTTTCAGGCAAATTTCTGAAAGATGCAAGAGCTATAGAGTAGTAATAATGGGGAACTTCAGTTAACCTAATATAGACTGGGATAGTAACAGTGTAAAGGGTAAAGAGGGGGAGGAATTCCTAAAATGTGTACACGAGAACTTTCTTGATCAGTATGTTTCCAGCTCAATGAGTAAGGAAGCAGAGCTGGATCTCGTTCTGGGGAAAGAAGTGGGGCAAGTGGAGCATATTTCAGTGGGAGAACATTTGGGAAAGAGTGATCACAATATCATACAGTTTAGAGTAATTATGGAAAAGAACAAGGCAAAATCAAGTGTGGAAATACTCAACTGGAGGAGGACAAATTGTGGTGAGTTGATAGGGGATCTGGTCCAGGTGATTTTGAATTAAAAATTGGCAGGCAAAACAGTAAATGAGCAATGAGAGGTCTTCAAGGAGGAGACAGTTCGGGTACAGACTAGACACATTCCCACGAGGGGGAAAGGTAGGGAATCGAAAGCTAGAACTCCCTGGATGACTAAAGACATAGAGATTAAAATGAAACATAAAAAGGAGGCTTATGATAAATGTTAGACTCATAAGACAGTAGAGAATCAAGCTGAATACAGAAAATACAAAGAACTGTAAAAGGAAATAACAGGGGCAATGAGAGTGTATGAGAATAGATTAGTAGCTAACATAAAAGGGAACCCAAAAGCCTTTTATGAACATATAAATAGTAAAAAGGTAGTTAAAGGAAGGGTGGGGCCAATTAGGGACCTAAAAGGAGATCTTTTTGTGGAGGCAGAGGACATGGCTGAGTTACTAAATGACTACTTTGCATTTGTCTTCACTAAAGAAGAGGATGCTGCCAATGTCACAGTAAAGGAGGAGGTAGCAGGGAAATTGGACAGGATAAAAATAGATAAAGAGGAGGTACTTAAACGGTTGGCAATGCTAAAAGTAAAAAGGTCATCTGGTCCGAAGGGGATGCATCCTAGGTTGCTGAGGGAAGTAAGGGTGAAGATAGTGAAGGCTCTGGTCACAAATCTTCAAATCCTCCTTGGATATGGGAGTGGTGCCAGAGGACTAGATAGTTGCAAACGTTACATCCCTGTTCAAAAAAGGGGAGAGAGATAAAACCGACAACTACAGGCCATTTAGCCTAACGATGGTGGTGGGGAAACTTTCCGAGACAAAATTAATTGTCACTTGGAAAAATATGGGTTAATAAATGACAGCAAGCAGGATTTGTTAAAGGCAAATAGTGTTTGACTAACTTGATTGAGTTCTTTGAAGAAGTAACAGAGAAGTTGATAAAGGTAGTGCGGTTGTTGAGTATATGGACTTTCAAAAGGCATTTGATAAACTACCACATATTCGACTTGTTAGCAAAATTAAAGCCCATGGGATTAAAAGGGCAGTGACAGTGTGGATACAAAATTGACCATGGGACAGAAAGCAGAGAGTAGTGGTGAATGGTTGTTTTTCAGACCGGAGGGAAGTATAGAGTGATATCCCCCAGGGGTTGGTATTAGGACCACTGCTCTTTTTGATATATATTAATGATCTGGACTTGGGTATGCAGGGCATAATTTCAAAGTTTGCAGATGACACAAAAGACAGTAAACAGTGAGGAGGACAGTAACAGATTTCAGGAGGACTTAGACAGACTAGTGAAATGGGCAGACACATGGCAGATGAAATTTAATGCAGAGATGTGTGAAATGATGCATTTTGGTAGGAAGAATGAGGAGAGGCAATATAAACTAAATGGTACAATTTTAAAGAGGGTGCAAGAACAGTGAAACCTGGGGGAGTACATACACAAATCTTTGAAGGTGGCAGGACAAAGTTCAGAAGGCTGTTAAAAAGGCATATGGGTTCCTTGGCTTTATAGAGAGAGGCATAGAGTACAAAGCAAGAAGGTTATGCTAAACCTTTATAAACACTGGTTAGGCCCCAGGTGGTGTATTATGTCAAATTCTGGGCACCACACTTTAGGAAGGATGTCAAGGCCTTAGTGAGGGTGCAGAAGAGATTCACTAGAATGGTACCAGGGATGCGGTACTTCAGTTACGCGGAGAGACTAGAGAAGCTGGGGTTGTTCTCCTTTGAGCAGAGAAGGTTAAGGGGAGATTTACTAGAGGTGTTCAAAATCATGAAGGGTTTTGATAGAGTCAATAAGGAAAAACCGTTTCCAGTGGCAGAAGGGCTGGTAACCAGAGAACACAGATTTAAGGTAATTGGGAAAAGAACCAGAGGTGAGATGAGGAGAATTTGTTTTACACAGCGAGTTGCTATGGTTTGGAATGCACTGCTATGAAAGGGCGGTGAAAGCAGTTTCAATAATAACTTTCAAAAGGGAATTGGATAAATACTCGAAGGGAAAGAATTTGCAGGACTATGGGGAAAGAGCAGGGGAGTGAGATTAATTGGATAGTTCTTTCAAAGAGCCGGCCAGGAGAGAAGGCCAATTCCAGGTAAGATCCTTTAAAACCAATAAACAAGAGGATAAGACCATTGCAAAAGAGCAGGAGGCTGGAGACATTTTTTCCTTACAGTTGGTGAAAAGGCCTTGCAGCCTCGGTAGGACATGGCTCCACCAACAGTGGTTAGTGCTTCTCAGTGCTCAGAGCTTCATCCTGATTGTTTCCCTAAGCAGTAACAGGTTACTGTTCTGACTCATTTTCAACTGTTTTGACCGACTAATCATCTTAATATTGGAAGAAAAGGACATCTATAAAATGTTAGTAAACATCCCTTTAGCTACATAGCATCCTGTGCCATGTGGACACTCCAGGACATTTCCTGTGTCCTGGACAACCACGTGTGCAGGAGGTGTCGTCAGCTGGAGGAGCTCGAGCTCTGGGTTTTGGAGCTTGAGCAGCAGCTGGCATCACTGTGGTGCATCCGCGAGGCTGAGAGCTACGTGGATAGCATGTTTCAGGAGGTGGTCACCCCTCAGCTAAGGAGTGTGCAAGCAGAGAGGGAATGGGTGACCGCCAGACAGAAGAGGAGGACCAGGCAGGTAGTGCAGGAGTCCCTTGAGTGCATCTCGCTCTCCAACCAGTATTCTGTTCTGAGTACTGGTGAGGGCGATGGTTCCTCTGGGGAGTACAGCCAGAGCCAAGTCCATGGCACCACGGGTGGCTCAGCTGTACAGGGGGGGGAGGAGGAAGATAGGGAAAGCAATAGTGGTCGGGTATTCAATAGTTAGGGGAGCAGATTGATGTTTCTGTGGCTGCAGGCGTGACTCCAGGATGGTATGTTGCCTCCCTGGTGCCAGGGTCAAGGATGTCACTGAGCGGCTGCAGAACATTCTGAGGCGGGAGGGTGAACAGCCAGAGGTCGTCATCCATATTGGTACTAATGACATAGGTAGAAAGAGGGATGAGGTCCTGCAGGCAGATTTTAGGGAGCTAGGAAAGAGATTAAAAAGCAGGACCTCAAAGGTAGTAATCTCTGAATTACTCCCGGTGCCACGCGCGAATGAGTACAGAAATAGGAGGATAGAGCAGATGAATGCGTGACTGGAGAGATGGTGCAGGAGAGAGGGCTTCAGACTCCTGGGGCATTGGGGCTGGTTCTGGGGGAGGTGGGACCTGTACAGGCCAGACGGTTTGCACCTCAACAGAGCTGGTATCAATATTCTCGCAGGGAGGTTTGCTAGTGCTGTTGGGGAGGGGTTAAACTAAGTTGGCAGGGGGATGGGCACCAGGATGTAGCATTAGAAAGGAGAAACAAAGGGCACAAAGGATTGAGAGAGACGGATAGCACTAAAGTAATAAATAGTAAGGTATTAGGTGGGGTCAGACTAAGAGAGAACCCAGAATAGTCTAAGTTAGGTTTACAGTGTTTGTATGTGAACGCACGAAGCACAGTGAACAAGGTTGGTGAGCTGCAGGCACAAATAGCCACATGGGAATATGATGTGGCAATAACTGAGACCTGGCTCAAAAAAGGGCAGGATAGGGTATTAAATATTCCTGGATATAAGGTGTTCAGGAAAGATAAGTAAGGAAAGATAGGAGGTGGTGTGGCGGTATTAGTTAAGGAGAATATTATAGTGCTGGAGAGAGAGGATGTCCTGGAGGGGTCAAGGACAGAATCTATTTGGTTAGAGTTAAAAAATAACAGCGGTGCCATTACACTACTAGGTGTATTCTATAGGCCACCAACTAGTGGGAAAAATATGGAGGAGCAAATTTGCAGAGAAATTACAGAGAGATGCAAGAACTATAGAGTAGTGATAATGGGGGACTTCAACTATCCTAATATAGACTGGGATAGTAATAGCGTAAAGGGCAGAGAGGGGGGAGAATTTCTGAGGTGTGTTCAGGAGAACTTTCTTGATCAGTATGTTTCCGGCCCAACGAGGAAGGAGGCATTGCTGGACCTGATTCTAGGGAATGAGGTTGGTCGAGTGGAGCAAGTGTCAGTCGGTGAACATTTAAGGAACAGTGATCATAGTATCATAAGGTTTAGATTAGCTATGGAAAAGGACAGGGAGCAATCTAGGGTAAAAATACTTAATTGGAGGAAGGCAAATTTCAGTGGGATGAGAATGGATCTGGCCCGGGTAAATTGGAATCAAAGATTGGCAGGCAAAACTGAAGTGGAACAATGGGCTGCCTTTAAAATGGAAGTAGTTCGGGTACAGTCAGGTACATTCCCACTAGGGGGAAAGGTAGGGCAACTAAAGTCAGAGCTCCCTGGATGACGAAAGAGATAGAGAGTAAGATGAAGCAGAAAAAGAGCACGTATGACAGATGTCAGGTTGGGAATACATCTGAGAATCAGGCTGAATATAGAAAGTTCAGAGAAGAAGTGAAAAAGAAAATAAGAGGGGCAAAGAGAGGATATGAGAATAGAATGGCAGCTAACATAAAAGGTAATCCAAAAGTCTTCTATGGACATATAAATAGTAAACGGGTAGTAAGAGGAGGAGTGGGGCCGATTAGGGACCAAAAAGGAGACCTATGCATTGAGGCAGAGGGTATAGCTGAGGTACTAAATGAGTACTTTCCATCTGTCTTCACCAAGGAAGAAGATGCTGCCATAGACATAGTAAAGGAGGAGGTAGAAGACATACTGGATCGGATAAGAATTGATAAAGACGAGGTACTAGAAAGGCTCGCTGTACTTAAAGTAGATAAGTCACCAGGGCCGGATGGGATGTATCCTAGGACGCTGAGGGAAGTGAAGGAAGAAATCGCGGAGGTACTGGCCATAATCTTCCAATCCTCCTTGGATACTGGGGTGGTGCCAGAGGACTGGAGAATTGCAAATGTTACACCCTTGCTCAAAAAAGGGTGTAAAGATAAACCCAGCAACTATAGGCCGGTTAATTTAACCTCGGTAGTGGGGAAGCTTTTGAAACAGTAATCAGGGACAAAATTAACAGTCACTTGGACAAGTGTGGATTAATTAAGGAAAGCCAGCACGGATTTGTTAAAGGTAAATCGTGTTTAACCAACTTGATCGAGTTTTTTGATGAGGTAATAGAGAGGGTTGATGAGGGCAATGTGATTGATGTGGTGTACATGGATTTCCAAAAGGCGTTTGACAAAGTGCCACATAATAGGCTTGCCAGCAAAGTTGAAGCCCATGGAATAAAAGGGACAGTGGCAGCATGGATACGAAATTGGATAATTGACAGGAAACAGAGAGTAGTGGTGAACGGTTGTTTTTCGGACTGGAGAAAGGTATACAGTGGCATTCCCCAGGGGTCGGTTCTAGGACCACTGCTTTTCTTGACATATATTAATGACTTGGATGTGGGTGTACAGGGCACAATTTCAAAATTTGCAGATGACACAAAACTTGGAAGTATAGTGAACAGTGAGAAGGATAGTGATAGACTTCAAGAGGACAGAGACAGGCTGGTAGAATGGGTGGACACGTGGCAGATGAAATTTAACGCAGAAAAGTGCAAAGTGATACATTTTGGTACAAAGAATGAGGAGAGGCAATATAAACTAAAGGGTACAATCCTAAAGGGGCTGCATGAACAGAGAGACCTAGGGGTATATGTGCACAAGTCGTTGAAGGTGGCAGGGCAGGTTAAGAAAGCATTTAAAAAAGCTTATGGGATCCTGGGCTTCATGAATAGAGGTATAGAGTACAAAAGCGTGGAAATTATGATGTACTGATTCGGCCTCAACTGGAGTATTGTGTCCAATTCTGGGCACCACACTTTAGGAAGGATGTGAAGGCCTTAGAGAGGATGCAGAAAAGATTTACGAGAATGATTCCAGGGATGAGGGACTTCAGTTACGTGGATAGACTGGAGAAGCTGGGATAGTTCTCCTTAGAGTAGATAGAGAGAAACTGTTCCCATTGGCAGAAGGGTCGAGAATCAGAGGACACAGATTTAAGGTGATTGGCAAAAGAACCAAAGGCAACATGAGGAAAAACTTTTTTACACAGCGAGTGGTTATGATCTGGAATGCACTGGCTGAAAGGGTGGTGGAGGCAGACTCAATCACAGCTTTCAAAAGGGAATTGGATAAGTACCTGAAATTTTTTTTTGCAGGGCTATGGGGAAAGGGCGGGGGAGTGGGACTAGCTGAAGTGCTCTTGCAGAGAGCCAGCACGGGCTCGACAGGCCGAATGGCCTCCTCCTGTGCTGTAACCATTCTATGATTCTAAGATGCAAAGGATACATTTCCATATTCCTTCATTAATATCATCATGGAGCAGTCAGAAAAACTTTAGAATCGACATTGATGATCTAATGAGTTACAGACTGGTAAACCATTTAAATATTTGGAAGTGGGTTTATTTTTCAGAGTGGCATACATCAAGATGTACCAGAATTAATGAATGTCACTCTTCAGTTCTAGTCATAACTGTTGTTTTATAAAAAAAACTTTTTTTCAATCAAGTTTTACAAACGTTGGTGAAAGGAGGAGTTGAGCTGGTTACAACCTATTCATATGGAGAGCTTCTGCTGTACATTCGATAGGGAGATGCCACTGGAGAAAGAAATAGTTCAGCGTATTGTGGGCTGTGACTAAGGTGTTGGACCAGCCTGTTAAACCCATTCAGTTTCTGGATTGTCATTACCAATAAATACTAAACATAAACATTTTCCTGCCATATCATTACTTAAAAAAACTGTTGAGCGATCACTGAAGATTCTGGCCTTGTGAAATTAAAGAGCCTGCTGGTGGTTACTTAGTGTCGGAGTAGTCAGTGAACTGTGAACTGCTGCTCTGGGATTTATGTGACATAATGACACCTTTAAATCATCAGATGCAGTAAACCTCAGCACAAAGAACAATGGCCCTGCCTCTGCCATTTTAGCTGCTGATAATTTGTCTCAACACTACACAAGGACAGTCACAAAGATGGACGTGTGAACTTTTGAGCCCGGTAACACTTCCTACTTGCTCGTGCCTAATGGCCGGGATGTCCCCCTCCCCTCATGTAATTATTCACAATGATGCTGACCCTGACTGAACAACATGAAACTGCTTTGTGAGGCCAGCTGACAGTGAGTTGAGAGCGTGGCCTTGAGATGCTGTGCTGCTGGTTTCCACTGTCCTGCAAAGTGGGCTGAAAAGTGCTGGTGCCATCTGCGGCAAATCCTACTCTTTTGAGCAATTGATAAGAGCAAAACAGGATATAAAGAAATGAGTCGGTGCAGTGACTTCAGCGGACCGAGCGGGAGCACGTCAAGTGACTGGGAACTGCTGTGTCCAGGTCTGGATGCACTCTCTGTGGACAGCGCTGTCGCATCATTGGCCGAGGGTGAGGGATTGCCTGATGCTTCTCCAGGGCTTTGGACAGTGGTGGGTGTATACCGAGAGTGTGTGAGGAATTATTACTTCCTTTCTGATATTTTACTGAAATTGGTCCCAAGTTGCTAAGGAATCATTTGATTTATCACTCTGACATCCACAATAAGCGCATGTTGAACCTTATACAGTTTTTATACGTGGTCAGGAGGGTTGGAAAGGGAACCCGGGATCACTGCCAGCACATTGCAGACGTTATAAAACTACACAGCTCTCTCTGCGTAAATGAGGTCCAAATCCATGAGAGCCTCACATCAATTCAGCAACTCAACCTCCGTGACACCACAGAAAGAGAGGCTTAAAACTAAACAAGAGTAGAATCTGTTCTTTTCTTTTTTGTGTGAATAAATGCCATTTTGCAGACAGTAGGTAAGGGCTTCTGTCCCTTAACTGTTTGTATTTTGATGCTGTTGAATATTCATGAGTAAATAAAATGCAAGATTATAAAGAATAATGGGCAACACGGTGGCATAGTGGTTAGCACTGGTGCCTCACAGCGCCAGAGACCCGGGTTCGAATCTGACCTCGGGTGACTGTCTGTGTGGAGTTTGCACATTCTCCCCGTGTCTGCGTGGGTTTCCTCCGGGTGCTCCGGTTTCCTCCCACAGTCCAAAAATGTGTGGGTTAGGTTGATTTGGCTATGATAAATTGACCCTTAGTGTTAGGGGGGATTAAATATGTGGGGTTATGGGGATAGGATGGGATATGTTAGGGGGAATTAAATACGTGGGGTTACGGGGGTAGGGTGGGATATGTGTACTGTGGGGATTAAAGCAGGGACAGGGTACTGGATTTGGATGATCAGCCATGATCGTATTGAATGGCGGAGCAGGCTCGATGGGCCGAATGGCCTACTCCTGCTCCTAGATTCTATGTTTCTATGTTTCTAAGTAGCTGCAGTATGTTGTTACCCTGAGGGACTTGGCTAAAGGCGTTCAGTGTAAGGAATCAGCTGCAGTGTTGCTATAGTAACTGAAGTCACCTTGTTGCCAGGGGTTTTGTGACATGGTTCTTTCAACATGAGTGACATAGAAAAGTAGAGACTGTTGCTGAGTGTAGCTGAAGAGGACTCTTCTTGCTGCTGTTTGAAATTAACTCTTGATTTTTAATTGAAACCCATGTTTCTTTTAATTTCGGGGGCCTGGCATTTTGAAAAGTGCTGTTCTTGGTGCTGTTGCCTTATTGGTGGAAAAATCCTAAATCAGAACATCAAGTTCTGTTACTATCTGCCGCTTTAGATATATTCAAATGAATGGGACCATTGATTTATATCTTATTGGCAAGATTTTCTGCTTTGGATGAAAAATGGAGTAAAGTCAATGTTATGGGATTTGTCCCTGTCTGGTTTCCCCGTTAGTTCTTCCAGTGAATTATTGTAGGGATCTGCCTCAGTCTTGTCATTTTGACAGGCTTCCACCAGGATTCGAACCTGTGCCCAGAAACTCGCTGGGAGCTGGAGGGAGTGGGAGGCAGGAGGATGTGAGAAAAACGGCTGGAGTGGGTCTCATGCACCTGCAGCAATGGAGCAGAGTCAACTTCAGCTGAAGAGGAAGATCTGGTTATTAAAAAAATTGAAAATTGTCGGGTGCAAATTGACCTGCAATCGAGTGCACTCCTAATATACTCGAGTATTAAGAGGCCTTTTAGATCGCAAATCCCTTCCCACCTGCCATTAGCAATGCTGGATACCAGTAACACATTGGTGTACTTTATATCCACCGTTGTATGGCGATAATGACAGAAAATTTATGTATGAAGCCACTTTATCATTGCCACACAATTTGAACACACCAACCCATATTTGGGCAGACCATAGTCAACAGCTGCTGTCACATCTGGTAGAAAATCCCAGAAGCGACAGCAATTGATGGGGAGCTGGAGAAGCAACTCCTCAGCCAATTTCCCACTCCAGCCTGCTCCTGAAATGCCCAAAATTGGGCAGAAAAGGACCAAAACCATAGCAATATATGAGGCTCATGAGGCTTCATGGAATGCATCTAAGTGGCCCACAAAATATTTGACCTGGAACTTATCTCCTCACTGTCTTAAGTATGCTGTACAGTAAGATGGAGATGAGATCAGTTTCATGGACAAATATCTCAAGATCCAATTTTGTAGGCACCTTAACCTAGTGATTGTAACATAGGTTCCATTTCTTACTTCATCATTCATTAGTTAGTCTTTTGCGGCCTCCTCAGGATTCCAATCCCCGCTTTCTGCTTCCTGCTCATCGCACACATGGGCCACGTACCATTTCCCAATGAGAAGAGAGACAAGTGATACTGGTCAACACCAACTAATCCGGCCTCAGAAGTTCCCCCTCTCCACTTGCACATCACTTACATGGAGAATTTATCATGTGAGGCAGCACTTGGGAGGAGGACAGAGGTGTTTCATGTGCCTGTATTCTGCTGCTTGTGTACTGCAGGTGAGTAAGAACTCAAACTATTTAGGAACAGGGGCAATACTCAGCCAGTTGATTTTTAAAACTGACTGGGATTTAATTGTATAAGTGACCAGAGGTACAATTGTGAGCAGTTTGGTGACATAAATATGCAAAGGTCGGAAGTGGAAAACTTTCTATCTCTGCTTTTGTTCACTGTGAATCAGGAATGATTCTGGAGTATTGGGATTTTTTTTCCCCTCACTGTTCCATGGCAACCCGCCAGAAGATTGGCCAAATGGCCATTCTTTATGATGAGCTAGCGAGTGTCAGCAAGCTATCCAACTGACCCAGTCCTCACGTGACAGCCACATGTTCATTTTCCAACATAGCCTATTGATTAGTGATCAGGATTGGTAACCCGAGCTGATTTCTTTCCCTTTCTATCCCATGGCTACTGTGCGCAATTGTAGCACTCCAACTGCCGCCATGGCTGAGATCAGATAAGTTTGCACAGACTGGTGGTCAAACTTTCCCCAGTTTGCATGGTCCAATTCCAACAACATGCATTTATATAGTGCCTTTAACGTAGTAAAAGGTCCCACACTGGACTTTGCATTCACCTACTAAGACATACTGCTTTAATTGTTCTGCCCTCAAAACTACAAACAGAATAAATCAGCAATAAAGCTGATGTACTATTAACTCAAAAATAAATGTGGGGCGAATGCTTCGCCCATTTGTGCCTTCAAATTGCAGTTGGTGTCCTCTGTATGTCATAAAATCCTGATTTGCATATTATAGAGTGGCAGCCTAATTATGCAGTAAGTGATTCAACGCCAGTTTTAGGCAGCTACCACCCTTCTTATGCTGAGCAAAGGGAGTTAAAATCGGTCCTATGATTTTTAATTCCACTAAACCAGGAGTTAACAGTTGACAGTTAATAAAATGCATCAGATAAGGAGCAGTTACTGTCTAAGAATTGATTAACAAGTTCATGTTGATTCATTTAGAGTGAAATAATTTTTAGCAAATAGAGAATTCATTAAATAAGAGCTATTATTTTCCCTTTTAAATACACTCTCAGGAACACACAACTTTACGCTGCACGATTAAGCGCCAAACAGTACTGCTGCTGAGCCACTTGTTAAGCTGCCAACTGTGCACTTAATGAATTGGAAGCTGCAAAACCTGATTAATACTGCTGTGTACTGCTCATGCACTTCATGCTTTTTGTTCCAATTGGATCCAATAAAAGTGTGAGGAACTTAATGTACCCATGATGGCAACCATTCTATAATCTGTGATAAAATAAGTATCTTGTGGGAGCGCTCCTTTACGTAAGGCTTGTTACCAACCGCGAAATACATATCCACCAACTCCTGGAACAGGCTGGTAATTTTTCAAAACTGAGGATGAAACATAACCAGCCCCAACCGGAATCGTGTGCTAGGAGTGTAAAATTTTACAGAATCATACACAAAGAAATTAAGCAGTGCCTGTTATATTGGGTATGTCTTGTATGTTAGGGTACATGATCATGATATTTATAAACTTGTCATTATTTTGCACTGGAAGCAATCAAAATGTGTTGAAGACGTTCAAATATTCCTCAACTTATAGTAGCAGAGGCAGCTCCTGTGCTTTCAGGAGGAGTATTTTGGACACATCACAAACTGTTCATAGATCTGCTCCTTTTTGAATGTCTGTGCTGTATAAAATCTGATCACAACAAACTAGTGAAAGAAAGGAGGAAAAAATGGACGGAAGTAGGGAGTAAAGAAGAGAGTAAGAAAGAAAGGAAGGAAGGAAGGAAGGAAGGAAGAAAGATGTATTCGTACAGCGCCTTTAATGACCTCAGCACGTCCCAAAGCACTTTAAAGCCAATAAAGTACTTTCGAAGTGTAGTCACTGTTGTAATGTAGGAAACTCGGCAACTAATTTGTGCACAGCAAGGATTAGTAATGTTAGGTGAGGGATAAATATTGGCCAGGACACAGGGAGAGCTCCCTTGCTCTTTTTAGAATAGTGCCTGGGATCTTTTACACCCACCTGAGAGGGCAGACGGGCCTCTTCTTAACGACTCATCCAAAAGACAGCACTCCCTCAGTACTGCACTGGAGTGTCGGCCTAGATTATGTGCTTAAGTCTCTGGAGTGGGTCTTGAATCCACAACCTTCTGACTCAGAGGCGAGAGTGCTGCCACTGTTAGTAAGTTGAATATCAGGTATATAAACTTTTCACAGTCTTTATGGTAACATTTTGACCCTGTGCACAAAATAAATCCATTACAGTGGCAATATCTTTATAGTGGTAATATCTTTATAGAGTTCTGTAATTTTTTTTCTGTAATTCTACTCAGTTTTCTCGTGTAGATGTGTTAATTCACGGAAACATAATCGATGGGCTGAACATCAGTGGTAACAGGTGTTCTAGACACTAACATGGGGTATTGTTGGCACGTGAAGCACTTTGCCATTCGGTCACCCTGGGGTTTACTGCACTCTCTTTGCCACTCACGAATTCCCACTGTCCTACGTGCTGATTCTGTCTGTTTCAGGTCTCTTTACACACCTTCCCATTCCACTGCTCTAATGCCAGCTCTTGAACAGGCATCTGTAATGTAGCATGCAAACCTGAGTAAATTTGTACAAATCCACTTAATCGCAAGAATAAAGCAGTGTTAATACTGGGTGAGTGTGCTCATGTCCGCAACACTTGGTTACTTCCAAGCACAATTTGAGGAGCGTGGGCAAATTTAACTCTAATCCACAAAATGACGATACTTTAGTGCACTCCTGGAACACATGCTAGATCTAACACACAGGGAAATGTTATCACTACAGTGGTATAATTTGCTGTCAGATGTGCACGGAATCCACTTTGTTATTCATTGTGAAGGCCAAATGTAGCAAATTGAGGACATGGGCCCCAAAAATCCATGGGCAGAGGGCCACATCCTAGCATAAGTGCCAAGATGTGCTCATCCGCAACCTCCACCGCTTGCCCCACCAAAGTTAGTGGGTTCAGGGGTAGGTCCCACGATTCAGCAGACTAGGGGTGCATCTGGGGCAACATCCTGCCACAGAGGCTGGTAAATTTGGTTGAAGAGTTTCTGGCCAAGGTGCACGGATGCTGGGTCCCCTCCCTAGAGAAATACGTAGGTGCCCCATTAAAACTTAATAAACATATTGATTGATAAATTTTATGTAGTCCAAGCCCTGCTCCCGACCTGGCACCCCAGATGGTCCTTGAATACTAGAAAGTGGGCTGGAAAGTACATCTGGTGCTAAATCTACGCCAGGTCAGTCTGAAGGCCTTGAACACAGGAACTTCCAATTGTAGGGAGTCCCTGCTTGCCCATGCTCCCCCCTTAGAGCGATGGTCTTATAAGGTTCTACAGCCACGAGGCCATCCTGGAAAGTTCGCTGTAGGGTCAGGACTCAACATAACCAGGTCCTGGCCGAGTTTTGCTGTTCTGGCGTATTCCTGCCTAAGTTATGAAATTGCTGCGGGTTTTCAGGACCATGCTGTTGAATCACTGGTGACATCTGAAGGCCACATTTAGCTGCCACCACCTCTTTGATATTATATAGCCCTATATCTGAGCTGGTTTGTTTGGGACAAGTGGCATGATCTGTTTTGACCTTTATACATATCAATAGCACCATTACCACATCCTGTCAGCGACCTATCGCTCACCAGACTGCATGGCATCGCTTGTTCTTGCTCCATTTCTGCTCTTTTGCTTTGTATTGCCTTTTACTTTCAAATTCTTCCTGGTTTTCCTTTTACCATCGGCCTGTTCTCCTTTGCTTCTCCATTTAAAGGCCCGCCATCTTCTTTGAAGAGTGTTTGACAAACCGTGTTTCTATTTGTATAAAGCATGTTACAGTGATGCAAGTTGTAATGAAACACATGACTGTGTCACTAGCGTTATAACAACAATGTGGAATGGTTCTTCTGCCTCTTTTCCTTTCTCAAACAAAACAAGATATGCTAAAGATTGTGGCATGAAAACAGTCCCTTTTAAACTGCAGAATATCTCCCCATTTTTCCCTAATCTGTGTCTCTTGGAGGACTCAGAATAAAATTAAAATGAGCTGTATAGACTGGGAGTGACTGAACACATAGCAGGAAACAAAGAAATATTTGAGGACAAGATGCAGATTATAAAACTTGACTTCTCTTAAAGAAATAACTTGCATTTACACAGCACCTTTCACAACTTTAGGATGTCCCAAGGTGCTGTGTAGTCACTGCTGTTATGCAATGAACACGAGAGTCAGACAAACATGAACGTGAGAGTCAGACAAACACGACTGTCAGTTTTGTCCACAGCAGGGTCACACAAACAGCAAATGAGATAAATGACTATTTAATCTGTTTTTGGTGGTGTTGGTTGGGGGAGGAATGTTGACCAGGACACTGGGAGAACTTCCGATTCTTGTTCAGATGGAGCCGTGGGAATTTTTACATCCACCTGAACAAGCAGACAAGGCCACAGTTCAGTGTCTCATATGAAAGGCGGCACCTCCGACAGTGCAGCACTCCTCAGTAATACACTGACGTGTGTTCAAGTTTAAGAATCCAATCCCCTCCCCAACTCCTGAGTTTTCTCTCCATTTAACTTTAAAAAGCTATAAAGGTGCATAAAATATGATTTTAATGTTGATCAACTGCAGAATGAAATAAAGATTTAACAGAAGTGTCATTTAATTTTTTTAATTTGCCCTCCTGCTTTCCTCTTCTCTCCTGAACTTCTCCTGTTGTCTCAGTGTCAGCTGTGGCTCAGTGGGTGGCACACTCACCTCTGAAGCAGAAGGTTGTGGGTTCATGTCCCACTCCAGGGACTTGAGTATGTAAAGCTAGGCTGACACCCCAGGGCAGTGGAGTGCTGCATTGTTGGAGGTTCCGTCTTTCGGATGAAATGTTAAACTGAGGCCCCGTCTGCTCTCAGGTGGACGTAAAAGATCCCATGGCACTATTTCAAAGAAGAGCAGGGGAATTATCCCTGGTGTCCTGGTCAATATTTATCCCTCAACCATCATAACAAAAAGAGATTATCTGGTCATTATCACATTGCTGTTTGTAGGAGTTTGCTGTGCACAAATTGGCTGCCGTGTTTCTCACATTACAACAGTGACTACATTTCATTGGCTGTAAAGCGCTTTGAGATGTCCAGTGGTCATGAAAGGCGCTATATAAATGCAAGTCTTTCTTTCTTTCTGAAGGCAACTGATTTTTTTCCCCATCCATAGCTCAGTGGCCTGAGACCAATTGTGGCAGTCCTCTGCAGTGATCAGCTAACTCAGCTCAGACTGAAAATGGAACCTACGACCTTGTCGTGTCACTCTCCTGGTACCGCAATAGATGGTGTATTTGCCTTCTGGGTGTCATTATCATTCCCAGTTCAAAAATTTTTATAAGTGAATTAAACAAGCAGATAATGATTGCAATTTGACTGCCTCAGTGTCAGCAGCAAGATATGCCCCACAGTTTGAGCTCAATCATGTGAGAAATGCCCTCAAATACCCCCGAAAGCAAGGCTTTGAAATTCTGAATGTCAGACTTCAATGTACTCTATGGAGTTGAATTTGTGCAGGGATTTTCCCGATCTTCAGTGGAAGCTCTGGGAAGATCCGGAGAAACAGTATGAAAGCCATTTACGCCATCTCTCCGAGGTTTCCATGGATTTTCCGCTAAAGTTACAGCAGATGATCCGGAGAATCCCTGCAGAAGTTCAACCCCTTTGGCCCAAGTACTACTGGTGCTTGTTGATATAAAACTTATGACTGACGGTTTCTTGGTTACAAACATCCTTTCAAATCTAGAAACAAAGAAATCTACCTTCCTTATTTTTAAAATTAAGACATCTTTATTGGGGTAATTTTCCGGCTTTGCAGCCAGGTATATGTTTCAGAAATTCGGGTGGGCATTACCCACAATTTCAACCATTTAAAATAGTGGGTGGAAAATCATGCACAGAGCATGTCCAAATTTCGAATATGCACTCCTGGTGGGCAAGGCACCCTGCTAAGAGCACAAAGTTGGAAAATTACTCCTTATAACGAGAATCTAAGCCATACGTTACAGTGGATAATGGTCTATTACAGTCAAAGATTATATACAGTGATATTGCATGGAAATTCTATGGTGTCGAAGATACTCAGAGGCAGTCCTTGATGTCCCTATTTCCACTGGACAATCTCAATGAGTAACATGACAGAAAATCTTGAAGAATCAGTCATTGCTTTACTGAGTTGTCCATATTCTTTAAGCATTGCGAGGGAAATTTTGACTTTGGGTGATAGTGTAAAACGGGCGTTATAGATTTAGCCGCCCATTATACCTCTCTCCTGATTTTCAATTCCATCGACTTCACTAACGGGTGGCTGAATCAACCGCCCATTTTACACCATCATCCAAAGTCAAAATTACCCCGATTCTCCTCTTCGTTTTTAAGTCTGCAAATTATTATTCTTTCAAAATTCAACAGGATGCAGCAGATTCTGTGAGCAGCAATTTTCACTGTGCGTTGTCCGCCATTGATGGACTGCAACATTTCCATTGTGTCACAGACTTAGTAGTGAAATGAAAACACAGGAGGCAGTACTCAGTTTTTTTATATTAAATTTTATCTCTTTCCCTCACCTTCCCCAGTTTTTCCTCCCTCCTGCTGAAGATATTGGGGTAGATTTTCATCTTTACTGCTCCCAGAGCAGAGCTCCACTTGCTGGGAGGACCTTTTGGAAACCCGGCTACGCACCAACCATGATTGTCTGCCTAAATATGGCGGAGGGCACCTGGCCAAAATTTCCAATATACGTTTCCACACACAAAGCACTGCACCAAGAGCGCTAGAGATGAAGGTGAGCCCACTGGCCCCTCTCGCCGGGGGACAATTCTAAAGGTGCCAGCAGCCCTCTGATATCTCACCCAAGTGACCCTTCATTACATGTGAACCTAAAGCGTGAGTGTCAGCAGGCTATTTGACCACTGAGGCCATCATAGATAAACCTGATCTGACCCTCATTAAACTTCCAAGCATGCACTTTACAGCAGGAGATAGTGATCAGGAACAAGAATGCTGGCTGATTTCCCCCCACCCTAACCCAGGAAAGCTTAGGTTAAATATAGGACCCCAAGTTACCTTGGCAGACATTCAGAGCGGTCAACATTGGGGCTATATTAGGATTGAGATTAATGAACCAAATGATTGAGACCGATTATAGATAAACTTAAACGTATTAGCTGTGGTATTGGATAATATGCTATTTTATAACAACAGGAGTGCTGTGCCATGTAATATTATTCTATTGCTAATAATGAACTCTATTTAACCTTGTCTGTCCCTTTAAGATCAGAAAGTCTAAATGGTGTAAATAGGCACTCCTTAGGCCATATAGAGGATAATTGTTGTTGGTGACAGAAGTTTGTAAATTGGCAGCTGTTTGCAGAGTCCTGGCTCCGAATCAGAAGAATCATAGGGCCGTAATTTACGGCCCCTACGGGTGTGTGTGAGGTGTGTGCGTGGTTTGTGTGTGGTGTGTGCGTGGTGTGTGCGTGGTGTGTGTGTGGTGTGTACACGCCCGTAGGAGCCGCGCAAGTTCCGAGTTTAGGCATGCGAAGCGCATGCGTTAAAACCCGGAACTTGTGATCTGTCAAGCCTCCGACCACAAATTCAGAATCTTACAGCACAGAAGGAGGCCATTCTGTGTGTCTTTAAAAGAGCTGTCCAATTTAGTTCCTCACCCCAGCTTTTTCCCCCATAACCCTGCAAATTAGTCCTCTTCAAGTACAAGTACCCTGCTAGTTACATCCTCAACAAACTCTAATAAATTTGTTAAACACGATTTCCCTTTCATAAAACCATCTCGATTCTGCCTAATCATATTATGATTCTCTAGAGTTCCATCTTTGTTCCTAATCGGCCCCACCATTCCTTTAACTATCCTTTTACTTTTTATATGTTTATAAAAGATTTTTGTGTTCCCTTTTATGTTACCCACTAATCTTTTCTCATATTCTCTCTTTGCCCTTTTTACATCCTTTTCCAATTTTCCCCGCACTCTCTTTATTCTGCCTGCTTTTCTATTGTATTCTGCACCTGACATTTGCCATAAGCCACCTTCCCTGACATTGCAACCAGTAACAAAGATGAAATCATGACTTTTGAACAACTGTGGACGCAATAGTGATATGCAAGCATGAGCAGAGTTAACACATTAATGAACTGCTGGTAATGGAAGTAGGCCCACAATGTTAGCAACAACTCGCAACTTATGCAATGCCTTTAATGTAGATAAACGTCCCAGGGCACTTCACAGAAGTGCAATCAAAAAATCAACGCCAAGTCACAGAAGGAGATATTAGGAGGGGTGACCTAAAGCTTGGTCAAAAAGGTAGGTTTTAAAGAGAGTCTTAAAGGAACAGAGGGAGGTGAAGAGGCAGAGGGGCTTAGGCAGGGGATTCAAGAACATGGGCTGTAGGCGAATGAAGGCACAACCATCAAAGGTGGCAAAGGGGACTGTACAAGTGGCCAGAGTCAGAGTTCTTGGGGAGTTCGGAGGAGGGGAATGTAGGGCTGGAGGATATTACGGACATAGTGAGGGGCGAGGCCATGCTGCGATTTAAACACAATGATGAGAATATTATAGTTGAGATGTTGGGGGAACCAGGTGCCAATGTAAGCCATGAGAACAGGGGGGATTGACGGTGTGAAATAGGATACGGGCATCAGTGGTTTGGAAGCACCGACGTTTAGGGAGAATGGGAGGCCGGCCAGGATAGCATTGGAATAGTCCAATCTGAGGGTGGTAACAAGAGATTAGGTGCAAATACTGCAGTTTGTTCTGCACAGAAGCCTTTTTTACTCTCGTTTAAAATAACTTGAACTCTATGCTTCGCTTGGCACAAGAGGACATTTTGTTAACAAAAGGGACACAGATTCTAAAATCCCATCCATGAGAGCCACATGACAGGGTGCTGCAGGCTTAGCTCGAAGCAAATGCTTTCCAAATGGTAAAACATTAATGTGTGTTTCTTTATAGAGGTCACTGTGGGATTAAGGGCTCACAGAAATCTAGTTCTGGATAGAATGAAGGGTTAAAAGCTTTCAGTCCATTAATTCCACTCAGACCTAAATTAATATAGTTGATCTGTAGATAATCCTTCATTGCAGTTTAAGGCTGTAGAGCAGAGTCTGTGTCCTGAAGGAACTAGCCCTTTGGCATTTTGGACTGAATGTGAACTTGCCCTAGATTGAACAATCTGTGATTTCCACCCACTGGGTTAGATTTCCATGTGTCAGGTTCCATCAGGCTAGAGGCTGGTGGTGCAAGCTCACTGCCTGCCCGATGGAATCGGTCCAAGGACTGACCAATTATCATGGCTGGGCCTCATTTCCACGCTGTCAGTACATTTTTAGCCAAAATCCGTCGGCTCCAGCGTGGAATGCAGCCTCGTGGAAGGTAAGTTAAAGAGGCGGGGGCGAGAGGAGGAAGCAATCCCAGAGGAGGGCTGCAGAGGGTCGGGCATCACAGCGGACCACAAAATCACTTTAAAAGTTTGAGCACCCTGCAGTGGTCTCTTTAAGGACCACTGATTAGGCTGCTCAATGCAAGTACCAATGGGCAGAGCGTGCGCGGCACACATGTCCACTTTCCAACAGGTGCAAATGGATTGGAAATCGGTAGGGGTGCCAACCCTCCAGGATTGTCCCGACGGTCAAGAATCATCCAATTGGGTAGCAAAGAGTCAGTTCGCTTTCCAATTGCGAGGATAAATGTGTCGGGTGACCAATGGCGAGAGCGTGGGGGCGGGCAGTTGGAGGTGGGAGGTCATGTGACAAAACCTCCATAGATACTTCCAGCCAGAATTGGCAACCCTAGAATTCAGAGCAGGACTTCCACCTGATTTATTTTTCTCTCCCTAGCCCATCAGTACCAGATGTCAGTTGTAGCACCACTACAGCCAGTATAACTGAGATCCGCAAACTTAGAATAGACTAAGATCAACCCTAGGACCTCTCTGGTCTGTATAGCTCCAGACCAGAGCCCTAAGTGCAGTGCACTTAACAACCAAGCCACCAGCTAAACTAATGAATGTAGCAATATGAACAGGTGAATAATTGATTAGCTGTTCCTTACTTATTAATCAATGCTTTTTTGTAGCAGTATTGATCTTTCATCTTTCTTGGTAATGATATAAGCTATCATTATTTGACAAGACAGTATATGTATAGTAATTCCTGCTATTCAGTCATCCCCTAAAGTATCAGTTGTACAATAACTTCAGATGGTGACAAGCTTGGTAGAAATAAGAGAGTGTTGTGAAATTCTCTAGTTCGAGGAAGTTGTATTTCCTGGTCTTTGTGCAACCTCCAGTCCTGGAAGACACACTTTCTCACTGATGAGAAAAAAAACCTCATAATATTGCAGAATTTACTGTTTCAATTCCAAAACTTAAAAATATTTAAGAAAGTTTCACTGAACAGTAGAACCTTGGAATAATCTATTTATTAATAGCCTTGATTACTTTATACATGTGACAGGATATATGGTCTTAAGAAATAGTTTTAACCTCCTTATTTGAACGATACTGAAGGGAGTCAGAGTCACAGTAATGGAAACCACTTGATGGACTGCTACTGCTGCCATGTTTTCTTCTGATTGGTGTAACCACCCTTTGGTGTAAACATAGTACAAGTGTTAGTGACTCTGAATGTGGCTGTGGGCTTGTGCTCATTATTTGCCAAGCTATGAAATACTGATTTCAATTGTGTCACTATGGAGGTCAAGCACTTCCCTGCAGTTAGGGAAAAATATAACAAATGATTTTCCTTTTTGCTGTGCCTGGAGAACACTCAATATCCAAGCTCAGCAAAGAGGAAAAGGGGTGAAGACTCATTACAGGAAATCAGAATGCCCACAACGCTGCCCCAGGGTCTTCTGGGATTCCTTGAGTGGACATTGCTGGGCTGGTGCCTATCATGTTCCTAAGTTAATGAGGCAGGAATGGGCATTCCTGACCATCCCTCCTTACTGTCCTGTAAGTCCATACTTCCACTAGGACCCTCCTCAGACTCTATGCCAGCTTTTAGGGAGCAACCTTTTAGGTCAAAATCCTGGAACTCCCTCCCTAACAGCACTGTGGGAGTACCATCACCACACGGACTGCAGCGGTTCAAGTAGGCGGCTCACCATCACCTTCTCAAGGGCAGCTAGGGATGGGCAATAAATGCTGGCATTGCCAGCGACACCCTGATCCCATAAACGAATAAAAAAAAACCTGAGGATGAAATCTGGAGGCAGGTAATGTCCCCTTCTTCCCTCCCAAGGATGATATTTGTGTTCTCCAGGAGCAGCGCAGCTCTGAGGCTAGTGGCCAGGAGTGCTGTTGCTTTTTCTGTTTTGTTGTACCCCGCCTCCCCACATTCAAAATTTTTCGAGGGGGTGACTAGGTGTGTGGTTGAGGGTAGTGCAGTTGATGTAGTCTACATGGACTTCAGTAAGGCTTTTGACAAAGTCTCGCAAGGAGACTGGTCAAGAAGGTAAGAGCCCATGGGATCCAGGGCAATTTGGCACATTGGATCCAAAATTGGCTTAGTGGCAGGAGGCAGAGGGTGATGGTCGAAGGTTGTTTTTGTGACTGGAAGCCTGTGTCCAGTGGTGTACCTGCAGGGATCGGTGCTGGGTCCTTTGCTGTTTGTAGTGTATATTAATGATTTAGATGTAGGAGGTATGATCAGTAAGTTCTCAGCTGACACGAAAATTGGTGGAGTGGTAAATAGCGAGGAGGGAAGCCTTAGGCTACAGGACGATATAGATGGGTTGGTTAGATGGGCAGAAATGTGGCAAATGGAATTTAACCCTGAAAAGTGTGAGGTGATGCATTTTGGGAGGACTAACAAGGCAAGGGAATACACAATGAATGGTAGGACCCTAGGAAGGACAGAGGATCAGAGGGACCTTGGTGTGCATGTACATAGCTCCCTGAAGGCAGCAGGACAGGTAGATAAGGTGGTTAAAAAGGCATATGGGATACTTGCCTTCATTAGTCGAGGCATAGAATATAAGAGCAGGGAGGTTATGATGGAGCTGTACAAAACACTAGTTAGGCCACAGCTGGAATACTGTGGGCAACTCTGGTCGCCACACTATAGGAAGGATGTAATTGCATTGGAGAGGGTGCAGAGGAGATTCACCGGGATGTTACCTGGGCTGGAGCGTTTCAGCTATGAAGAGAGACTGGACAGGCTGGGGCTGTTTTCCTTAGAGCAGAGAAGGCTGAGGGGGGACCTGATTGAGGTGTACAAAATTATGAGGGGCATAGATAGGGTAGATAGAAAGGAACTTTTCCCCTTAGTAGAGGGGTCAATAACCAGGGGACATAGTTTCAAGATAAGGGGCAGGAGGTTTAGAGGGGATTTGAGGAAAAACTATTTCACCCAGAGGGTAGTTGGAATCTGGAACTCACTGCCTGAAAGGGTGGTAGAGGCAGGAACCCTCACAGCATTCAAGAAGCATTTAGATGAGCACTTGAAACGCCATAGCATACAAGGCTATGGACCAAGTGCTGGAAAATGGGATTAGAATAGACAGGGCTTGATGGCCGGCGCGGACACGATGGGCCGAAGGGCCTCATTCTGTGCTGTGTAACTCTATGGGCTGGATTTTGAATGACCCATGGAGTCGGGTTTGGAGGCGTGTGGGGGGTTAAATTTGCGGGGTCGGGGTTTCCGACCCCATCCCGACTCCATCCCGCCTCCACGCAATTTTGACAAAATCATTCGCGGGGTTCCTGACTCCGTCCCGCCTTCAAGAGGCGGGAGAGGCCATTAAAGCCCTTAACAAGCTCTAAATTGGCTCTGTAATGCCATTTTGAAACACTGTAGCTAGTTTAACTCTCTTCTGACGTGAAGCACGCCTGGTGTGAAACACTCCAGTGAAACCTGGTGGGAGCACAAGTGGATAGCTGACTATCGGCTGCAGGTCCACTATTACAACGGAGATGTGATGAAGGTAGTAGTAGGTCTGAACGTCGCCTCTGATGCTGCTGCATTGAATATCTTCAGAGACTGCCTGGGAGACTTGCTTGGCAAAAAAATTCTCTCTCTCTCTCTCTCTCTCTCTCTCCCCACATCCAGGTCCACTCACATCAAAAGCCAGGCAGGACCTCTCTCACCAACAGTCTCTGAGACTAGGCAGTCAGCAATGATGACATCATCAGAGGCGACTTTCAGACTGAAACCACTAATTAGTTCATGGGTTCCCACATGCTCCAACTCAATTGCCCAATTAAGTGAAAATTGCATCAGGCATCCACATTAATCTGGAGTCGGGGGGGGAAACACGAAATGCGGATTACACGACCCCAACCCGACCCCAAGACAAAATCCAGGCCCTATGACTCTATTCCTAAAGTAAGGCCACGCCAGCAGGTGGTAATGCATTGGAGGTGGCAATCAAGCTACAGTAATGGCCCGGGACAGGAAAATTGGGCAATGCTAGCCCTTCACAGGTACAGCATAACTTATGTATAATGTGCCTGCCTGGCATGAGGAGGGGCGTGTGGGGGCTGTGAGAGAATATTTTTACCATGCGTGAATAGCTCCACCTCCTAATAGCGATCACTTGCCTTGCTTTATTGGAGAACAAGAAAAGGAAAATGAAGATCACTGAATTGCAGTTCAGTCAACATTCCACAGCCAAAAAAGTCCAGAGATACATAGATCAGAGAATCTGCCGAGGGTCACAGGTGAAGCAGAGAAGGGTCACAAGTTTCCCCTGGGTACCACTGCCCTACAGTAGGCAGAGAAAAAATAGGCTACAGGCTGTCCGTCTCCATCTTGTATCTCACTTAAAGACCTGTTGCTGGATCTCCGAGGTTGCATTAACAATGATGTTCTTGCTCTACCTAATGCAGCGAAGGTATCAAGGTGCATTGTGTACTGCTGCTTCAGGTTATACTGGCACATCACCGAGGTGACTCAGCTTCCTCCAAAGCTCAGAGCACCTTGGTACCTGTGCAGTCGTACTCGCAGTTTCACAGGAAGCTGGAACCCGTTGTGTACTGGCATACCCGTCTACCAACCCAAGAAGCCAGTAGGTAGAAATCGAGCAGTTCCAAAGAGCGTTGTGATGTTATAACATGCATTGTATTATGTGTATTGTGTTGTGTTACCTCAAAGTATGAGACTAGAAGCAACATTTTACTTCACTGCATGAGCACCACATGGGTGGAATTGACACAGTCAGAGCGACTGAAATTTGACAGATCCGCAGTGTGATTTTTATGCTGCGTATACACAGCTATAACCATAACTGTGCTGATAACATCTGAGTACAACAAGGGCATTTGCCCGTCTCTGAAACCAAATACCTAACTAGCAACCCCTTGTATTTCTGAGCTGAATTCCAGTTTGTCAACTGATCTTGATGTTTGATTTTAAGGCTGTAAGCATCTGTAACACAATACTGCGTTGAACAGTTGGTTTCCCCAGTCCGCTCCAGATAAACACTTCACCTTCTGGAACGAATATGAATTACATCAGACCACTGGCCTTGTACCTCTGTGTAAACACAACGGCCTGGAGTTTCCGATAGGTTGCGCTCTTTTTCCTCAGTGTAATTTGCCCAAAGTCAGCCAAACCAGCGCACAAGATCGAGGAATTACAAGCGCAGATTACATCCAGCACAAATCGAGTTTCCGCGATCTTTTGTGCTGATTTAAAAAAACATCGCGCTAGAAGCCAGCACCACCCACAAAACTGGCCACGTCCTCAGATCGAATTAATCAACATGGAGAGTTTCCGTTAATTGCGCCCGTTTGCGGGTCTTTGAGGAGGCTCTTAAATTTAAGCTTTTTTTTTAGGCGCAAGGACACTAATAGGTAGGTTTTAAAATCTTTTAAATGTTATTTTTTTTATTTACTAAGAAACTGATTATTGTACACCAATGTAACTGGTAAATGGTTTAGGATAGGTTTCAAAATAATTTTCAGTTATTTAAAATTGGGTTACTCACAGGAGGTGGACCAGACACACTGATTAAAAATGCTTATTTTTTGTGATTAAACCCATTTCTGGCTGTATTAATAAAACTGCACCAAGTTAGCACTATTAAACATATCAAGGAATATTTTTCAATGCAAATTAAAACAAATATTATGTTCTAAAATGCTGCCCGATTGCGCTGGTTCATGGAAGAATTTACGTTCAGCAAAATGCAAATGAGTTTGAGTGGAAACTTGTGCGAATAAAACACTTCTGAAAACTAACGTAATTTTGAGACCAATTTGCACCCAGATTGCCAATTGGCCCACAGCAGAAACTCTTCGTCAACATTTCCCAACCTTTATAGTGATGTATTGCACATGTTGTGCTTTATAGAACTACACCACCAAGAGGCATCAATCTTTCAGCATCACGGAGTTTAATGTGACAAAGTCTATGTTAAATCTGTGGACAGAATAAAGTGTTGAGCATGGCTGCATTCATATCCTTTACATTTTATGACTCCAGGGAACTATCTAAAAAGCACTGCAGATGGTGGTATTTTCATTTAAACATCTAATTCAGTCAACAAAGTTCATGGAATAGATTCTCAGTTAATATTGAAATGAAGGTTTAAGTCGTGAGGGTGAAACACCTCTCTTCTATCTTCTACCTTCAATTGGCAGATCTATTTCTTCCAGCTGGTTTAAATTGGGCTCTGGGTTTGAGTTCAAATGACGACCCAACAATAATGAGACATTCCCATCGACAAATACTACTCATGGTACTTTTGGTCTTCTAATTTGTGTTGAATTTTGTGCCTATCCAGATAAGGATGTCCATACTGTGAATGAAACATTTATCTATATTTTTGAATACAATTTAAAACCAAATTTGTGCCATCTGTGCCAAATTATGGGTGGCTTTGTCCTATGGATTCATGCCCAATGGAAATTGGACTGAGGCTGCCAAACTCATTTGAGTTAAGATCCTTTTACCCAACCATTGGACTGGATTCAAACCTAGCTCCCGGAGGTGAAAGGTTAATTTGCTAATCCACTAACTGAATTGCTAGCATTAGAGGAGGCATACTGATAGCAAACTGACCATGGCACCGTGGTACAGGGGGCCATCCAAGTGGGGGGAGAAGGAAGGAATGTGGTAGTGGTAGGGGACAGTATAATCAGGGGGATAGATACTGTTCTCTGCAGCCGCGAAAGAGAGTTCCAAAGGCTGTGTTGCCTGCCCCGGTGCCAGGGTTAAGGATATCTCCTCGTGGCTGGAGAACAACTTGGAGTGGGAGGGGGAGGATTCAGTTGTTGTGGTCCATGTAGGAACCAACGACATAGGTAGAACTAAGAATGAGGTTCTGCTGAGGGAATTTGAGGAGCTAGGGTCTAAATTATTAAGCAGAACCTCAAGGGTAATAATCCCTGGATTACTACCTAAGCCACGCGCAAATTGGCATAGGGTCAAGCAGATCAGAGAGTTAAATGCGTGGCTCAAAGAATGGTGTGGGAAGAAGGGGTTTCAATTCATGGGGCACTAGCACCAGTACTGGGGAAAGTGGGAGCAGTTCCATCGGGACGGGCTCCACTTAAACCGGGCTGGGACCAGCATCCTGGCAAGTTGAATAACTAGGGCTGTAGATAGGGCTTTAAACTAAAAAATGGGGGGAGGGGTCAGGTGAGGGGAGATTTAGAAATCTAAAGAGAAAGGTCAAGGCAATAGAGCAGTGTAGCAATTTGGGTAAAAATAAGCAGAGTGTGACAGGAAGGGACAGAGAGTTTAACGGTAGCAGTGCAGCAGAGAATAAGGTCAAAGCAAGGAATAATGGTAAAAAATTTAATTAAAGGCTCTTTATCTGAATGCATGAAGCATTCCTAACAAGATAGATGAACTAGTGGCACAAATAGAGATAAATGGGTTTGATCTAATAGCCATTACAGAGACATGGTTGCAAGGTGACCAAGGGTGGGAACTAAATGTTCCAGGGTGCTTGTTGTTTCGAAAAGACAGGCAGAATGGAAATGGAGGGGGGTTAGCCCTGATAATAAAGGATGACATAAGTGCAGTAGAGAGGATCTCGGCTCGGAAGATCAGGAAGTAGAATCAGTATGGGTGGAAATAAGGAATAACAAGGGGCAGAAAACACTGGTGGGAGTAGTATATAGACCTCCCTAGCAGTAGCTATACCATTGGACAAAATATTAATCAAGAAATAGTAGGAGCTTGTAACAAAGGTAATGCAATAATCATGGGAGACTTTAATCTTCATATAGACTGGACAAATGAAATTGGCAAAGGTAGTCTGGAGGACGAGTTCATGGAATGCATTCAGGACAGTTTCCTAGAACAATACATCATGGAACCAACAGGTTATTTTAGATCTTGTATTGTGTAATGAGACAGGGTTAATTAGCAATCTCATAGTAAAGGATTCTCTGGGGCAGAGTGATCATAATATAATAGAATTTCACATTAATTTTGAGAGTGACTTGCCTAAGTCCAAAATTAGAGTCTTAAACTTAAATAAAGCTAATTACATAGGTATGAGGGGCAAGTTGGCTAAGGTAGATTGGAAAAATAGATTAAAAGTTATGGCGGTAGATAAGCAGTGGCTAACATTTAAAGAAATATTTCATAATTCTCAACAAAAATACATTCTATTAAGAAACAAAAACTCCACAAGAAAAGTGATCTGTCCATGGCTAACTAAAGAAGTTAAGGATAGCATTAGATTGAAAGAAGAAACTTATAATGTTGCGAAGAATAGTAGTAAGCCTGAGGATAGGGAGAGTTTCAGAAACCAGCAAAGGATGACCAAAAAATTGATAAAAAGGGAAAAAATAGAATATGAGAGAAAACTAGCAAGAAATATAAAAGCAGATTGTAAGAGCTTCGACAAGTATGTAAAAAGGAAGAGAGTAGCAAAGTAAACATTGGTCCCTTAGAGGCTGAGACAGGAGAAATTATTATGGGGAATAAGGAAATGGCAGAAATGTTAAACAAATATTTTGTATCTGTCTTCACAGTAGAAGACACAAAAAGCATACCAAAAATGGTGGGGAACCAAGGGTCTAATGAGGGTGAGGAACTTAATGTAATTAATATAAGTAGAGAGAAAGTACTAGAGAAAATAATGGGACTAAAAGCCAAAAAATCCACCGGACCTGATGGCCTACATCCTAGGGTTCTAAAAGAGGTGGCTAAAGAGATAGTGGATGCATTGGTTGTGATCTTCCAAAATTTCCTAGATTCTAGAACGATCCCAGCGGATTGGAAGGTAGAAATTGTAACACCGCTATTCATGAATGGAGGGAGAGAGAAAACAGGGAACTACAGGCCAGTTAGCCTGACATCAGTCGTCGGGAAAATGCTGGAATCCATTGTTAAGGACGTTATATCAGGGCACTTAGAAAATCATAGTATGATTAGGCAGAGTCAACATGGTTTTATGAAAGGGAAATTGTGTTTGACAAATTTATTAGAGTTTTTTGAGGATGTAACTAGCAGGGTAGATGAAGGGGAACCAGTGGATGTAGTATATTTGTATTTCCAAAAGGGCTCATGGGGTTGGGGGTAATATAGTAGCATGGATAAAGGATTGGTTAATGGTCAGAAAACAGAGAGTAGGGATAAACGGGTCTTTTTCAGGTTGGCAGGCTGTAACTAGTGGGGTGCCACAAGGATCAGTGCTTGGGCCTTAGCTATTTACAATCTATATTAATGACCTAGATGAAGGGAACGAGAGTAATGTATCCAAGTTTGCTGACGATACAAAGCTAGGTGGGACAGTAAGCTGTGAGAACACAAAGGGCTGGATTTTCTCAATGGAGACGTGCTGGAGGCGGGACTTCTGGTTTCTGGGTTTCAGTCCCACCCCCAGCGACATCCGACCAACCCACACTATTTTCCCTTGATTGGCCTTGTTAAGCCCGCCCTGCGGGCTTACCGGCCAATTAAGGGAAAGCCGGTGACAGATGACGTCAACGTATGACGCTTCATCTGTCGAAAATTTTTTGACAGATGAATTGTCAGCGTTTGACAGCATTGAGAAGCTGTCAAACACTGACAATCTCTGTTCTAAGGTGAGCCCTTGCACACAGACTCACCAAGACCTTTCTTCTCAGCAGAAAGCAGATGGCTGCTGCATCTGAGAATGCAGCAGCCATTCTGTCATCTCTGCCGTTGAGATGAGGCACCTCCGGATCCTCAACGGTTGAAGCTTGCAGAAAGAAGCAAAGGTAAGGAAACTCTTTCCAACACTTTACACTCACCTCTCATACTTACCTGTCCACACTTGCACTCATCACTTACCTCTACAGCTGACATTTCGACCCCTCTCACCCCCGCAGACCCACCGCTCACCTCACTGACTCTAGCGAGGTTCGCAGCCGTCGGGAAGCCCACAATTGCAGGCGTAAAATGGGGATAAGCCTCAAATTGGCTCTAATCCCCTTTCTGCCTCGAGGAGATGGGTCCCTGCGCGATTCGGGGACCCGCCTCCCGGGAAGATGACACGGAAGCGGGTTGGGAGTGGGTCGGTACCCGCTCCCAGTTTCTGCCATTTTCCCAGCAGTCCTGCATCCATACCCGCCTCCCCAGGGCTGGGAAAATTCCCCCCATAGAGTCTGCAAAGGGATATAAATAGACTAAGTGAGTGGGCAATAAGGTGGCAGATGGAGTATAATGTAGGGAAATGTGAGGTTATTCACTTTGGCAGGAAGAATAGAAAAACAGAATATTTTTTAAATGGTGAGAAACTATTAAATGTTGGTGTTCAGAGAGATTTGGGTGTCCTCGTGCAAGAAACACAGAAAGCTAGCATGCAGGTACAGCAATCAATAAGGAAGGGAAATGGCATGATGGCCTTTATTGCAAGGGGGTTGGAGTACAAGAGTAAGGAAGTCTTATTATAATTGTACAGGGCCTTGTTGAGACCACACCTGGAGTACTGTGCACAGTTTTGGTCTCCTTATCCAAGGAAGGATATACTTGCCTTGGAGGCGGTGCAACAAAGGTTCACTAGATTGATTCCTGGGATGAGAGGGCTGTCCTATGATGAGAGATTATATAGAATGGGCCTATACTCTCTGGAGTTTAGAAGAATGAGAGGTGATCTCATTGAAACATACAAGATTCTGAAGGGGATTGACAGGGTAGATACTGAGAGGTTGTTTCCCCTGGCTGGAGTGTCTAGAACTAGGGGGCATAGTCTCAAGATAAGGGGTAGGCCATTTAAGACCGAGATGAGGAGGAATTTCTTCACTCAGAGGGTTGTGAATCTTTGAAATTCTCTGCCCTAGAGGGCTGTGAATGCTGAGTCTTTGAGTATATTCAAGGCTGAGATAGATAGATTTTTGGACTCATGGGGAATAAAGGGATATGGAGATCGGGCGGGAAAGTGGAGTTGAGGTCGATGATCAGCCATGATCTGATTGAATGACGGAGCAGGCTCGAGGGGCCGTATGGCCTACTCCTGCTCCTATTTCTTATGTTCTTATATTGTGCAAAGATTAAAACTCACTGTGCTGTAGAAAGATAAATTTCTGCAGTTGCAGGTTAAGGCACTTTGTTGAGGCAGAGTAGAGGGACATTTGTCCTGCATTCTCCCTGCTATATGTGACCTGGGATTGCTTCATGCTAACACAGGTTAGAGAAAATGGAAAAATGTTCCATTACTAAGTATTGACTAAGTATCCCTTACCTTTATGAGCAAAAAATTTACCACAGATCATTATAACATTTCCTAGTTTCAAAATTATGAAGGGGTTCGATAGGATAGACTTAGAGAAGATGTTTCCACTAGTGGGGGAGTCCAAACTAGGGGTCATAAATATAAGGTAGTCATTAAAAAATGCAATAAGGAATTCAGGTGAAACTTCTTTACTCAGAGTGGTGAGAATGTGGAACTCACTACCACGTAGAATAGTTGAGGCGAATAGCATAGATGAATTTAAGGGGAAGCTAGCTAAGTACATGAGGGAGAAAGGAATCGAAGGATATATTGATAGGCTGAGATGAAGTAAGGTGGGAGGAGGCTCGTCTGGAGCATAAACTCTGGCATAGACTTGTTGGGCCAAATGGCCTGTTTCTGTGCTGTAATGTTCTGTGTAATTCTATGTAATTCATCTACCTTGAGCTGTCAATCAATTTGCTTGTTCTTGGTTAACTGCTCATATTTATCTGCTTTTTGCTATTTACCAATCATGTTACGCAAAACCTTTCTCCCCGATTTCAAGTTCCTCTCCAATCACATTCCACTAAAAAATTCTACCCAATCATACATTCAAAAAACATTATACTATATCAATGTAGTAAAAAATCTCTAAGTAACACCCACTGTGATAGTTTCACAGAACCTACAATAACATTTATAAAAGAAAATTCAACAATTCAGGAAAAAAAATCTCAAACGTACTCCTAAGCCTGGCTCCAACAACCTCCCCCTTTCTTCCACAAACAGCACAACTCACTCCGTTGGGGCCTCTGAACACCCTGGACTTAGGATATATCCATTACTCCTGTACTTCACAATCTCCACTCCGTCAGCCGACGGCCCAACAGTCAGAGATTCAGATCCAACTTAGCTCTGATATGCATCTTCCAATTAGACTACAGTCCTCAGGAGTCACTGCGGGGCCCGTGCTCCATTCCATCCAAAAGTGGGATTCTTTTCTCACATGAAACATTTGCACAATCGCCACTCAGGACAGCTGGGAATTTCCTGATCAATGGTTTCAGTTCTATTGTTTGTGTTTATTTTGAAACTGTGTTTTAAATGCATATTAAAAATAAAATGGAGAATGATAGAGAGAGTTCTATGTTAATCTTTTGGGTATGATCACAAGGTACACATTTTATATACTTTTACTGGAGATGGGCAGTATTAGCACCACTTGCTTTTCTCAGCCCCTCAACTGACAAAAAAATGCAGATCCTAGTGTTTCACCCCCTGCGTGTATTGAGGTCAGGTTATCCTGTTTGTCAGGTAAACCTGGCCCTTATGGAAAAAAAAGTCTTAATTTTTAATTACAGTAATATTGTTGCCCGTATCCTAATTTGCACCAAGTCCCATTCACCCATCACCCCTGTGCTCGCTGACCTACATTGGCTCCCCATTCACCAATGCCTCAAATTTAAAATTCTCATCCTTGTGTTCAAATCCCTCCATAGCTTCGCCCCTCCCTATCTCTGTAACCTCCTCCAGCCCCACAACCCTCCGAGAACTCTACATTCTTCCAACTCTGGTCTCTTGTGAATTCACAACTTCCTTTGCGCCCCAATTGCCGACCGTGCCTTCAGTCATCTAGGCCCTAAGCTCTGGAATTCCCTCCCAAAACCTCTTTGCCTCTCCAGTCTCCACGTCTCTCTCTTCCTTGGAGACGCTCCTTAAAACATACCTCTTCAACCAGGCATTTGGTCACCTGTCCTAATGTCTCTTTCTTTGGCTCGGTGTCAATTTTTGTCTCATTATGCGCCTGTGAAGCGCCTTGGGACACTTTATTACGTTAAACGTGCCATATAAATGCAAATTGTTACTGTTGTTGAAAAGTTTTTACATTCTGTCACCTGTTCATAGGTTTAAAAGAACATACACTGTCCATCGTGTTGTGAGAGCTGTTTCTGTTTGTTTCCAAGGAATGGGTGCAATGAAGCAGCTTGCATCAAAAATATCACTCTGTCACAAAGACATCATAATATCACTTGTGTGTGATAGCACAGTGACTAAAGTGACACCTGTTGTTGGCTCCTTCTTCCTGCCAATATCTCTTTAAACATGTAGTTATATTCCCGGGACACATGATAGTTGACTTTTTTCCTTCATGTTTTCTTGTATTTTTACCCTGATAAGTGAGAATATCGAGTAATTTACCAGCACACACTGCTTTCTCCACAGAATTAGGTATTAATTTGCCCTCCACTAGGAGGAGACAAAGGCAAAGGTTTTGTTTATGCCTTGTTCAAAATTCCGAACTGTTTGCCTCGAGGTCAGAAAGGTGCCCAGTCTGTACACTGACTCTTGTTTCAGCATTGACATAGTCCAGCCCAGAGGGCATTTTTCCAGGACCCTTTCCTGATTGGAAGCTATTTCCGTTATTTTTAACAGTCGGTCACAGAAATGCCTCACTCCTTTGAGTGGGAGAGGGTTAACTTTCTCTTGTATCCCGTTTACACTCAGACCCAAAGCCATGTTGTGGGTCTAGACCTCAGCTACTATTTCTTCCTTGTACTGCAGGGTGGTCTCATGAAAAGTATGGGTCTAATTTCACAAAAATGGGGTCTGCTCTCCATTTGGGAGAAATGACACACACACACAAACACAAAAAAATCTCCGCGCTTCACTTTGCTATTTAGTTAGTGATTCTTACATGGCACGAAGAAGGTGAATGTAATGTAAATGAGTGAGGGAGGGCAAGACAGCTGTGAGAGGGCAAAAGACAGATGGGCTAGCAGCAGCCATGTTTTGGCACTTCTGAAAGTTACAGGGTTGCAGTACATGAGTGTGTAGAGTAATGGGAGTGCCGTATTTAGTAGAATCAGAAAGAGCACACCAATCAGCGCAGTTTCATTTTGGTGATGTTTCTAATTGCAATTGGGAGCTGAATCATCTGACTGTGTTGGGGAGGGGAATGGAAGGAGGGAGGTCACCTTTATTATAAATGAATTTCTAAAGGTTACAAACATCCTCATGATAAACATGGACCTGAAGGTCTATTTATTTATTTCCACTGATGGACACTGTTTTTGTGAAAGAATATAACTTTTCTTGTGTAAGAAAAAGTTATGTTCATATCTTTGGGTTTACAATTACAGTAACATTATTTAAAATTAAAATATCAGGCCTCCTTCTGTGCTGTACTATTCTATGATTGTCCATGCACTGACCTTGGCTAGATTGTAGCTTATCGAGGAAGCCTTGGTTACAATTGGCTTACGTAAACGTTGTCACCTTTAGTTGCTGTGCATTGAACATTCAATTTTTTGGAGGGGTCGGGGGGAGGGAATAATTAATTTGGTGTTCCTGTTACTCTTTCTCAGATTTATCTGGAATAGATATTGTTCACTGTGTCACAGGGCAGACAGAGTACCAATTTTTAGATTTCTGCCAATGCCACAGTACAGGTAACAGCCAGGAGATGTATGGGAGCTCCACCACCTGATCAAGGGGAACACCTGATCTCCACTTGATGTCTCCTCCTGACTGAGATCAGGAGCTCCGTGCGTGGGGAACCATGGGGCCAACCTGCTTTATTATGTGTCACTTTGCAGATAGAACATTGTTAAAAGCACTTTCTACTAGTGTACTAATTTCACTAGCCTCTGCCTATAGTCCTCCTGTGAGTATAGACAGGAATAATGCCCGCTGATGTGATAAACGGCTCTTACCAAAGTCATAAATGGCATCCTATGTGGCTGTGACCGTAGTAAACAATCCCTCCTCGTCCTTCTTGACCTGTCAGCAGCCTTTGACACAGTTGACCACTCCATCCTCCTCCAACGCCTTTCCTCTGTCGTTCAGCTGGGTGGGACTGCAATCGCCTGGTTCCATTCTTATCTCTCCAGTCGTAGCCAGAGAATCACCTGCAACGGCTTCTCTTCTCACTCCTGCACCATTACCTCTGGTGTCTCCCAAGGATCTATCGTTGGCCCCTCCTATTTCTCATCTACATGCTGCGCCTCGGCGACATCACCTGAAAAGAAAATGTCAGACTCCACATGTACGCTGACGACACCCTAGCTCTACCTCACCACCACCTCTCTCGACCCCTCCACTGTCCCTAAATTGTCAGACTGCTTGTCCGACATCCAGTACTGGATCAGCAGAAATTTCCTCCAACTAAATATTGGGAAGGCCGAAGCCATTGTCTTCGGTCCTTGCCACAATCTCTGTTCCATAGCCACTAACACCATCCCTCTCCCTGGCAACTGTCTGAGGCTGAAACAGACTGTTCGCAAATATAGTGTCATATTTGACCCAGAGATGAGCTTCAGATCACTAATACCGCCTACTTCCACCTACATAACATCGCTTGACTCCGCCCCGCCTCAGCTCATCTGCTGCTGAAACCCTCATCCATGCCTTTGTTACCTCTAGACTTGACTATTCCAACGCACTCCTGGCCGGCCTCCCATCTTCTACCCTTCGTAAACTTAAGCGTATCCTAACTCGCACCAAGTCCCGTTCACCCATCACCCCGTGCTCACTGACCTAATTTGGCTCCCGGTTGAGCAACGCCTCGATTTTAAAATTCTCATCCTTGTTTCCATGGCCATGCCCCCCGCTTCCCCATCTCTGTAACCTGCTCCAGCCCCACAATCCTCCGACATATCTGCGCTTCTCCTATTTTCGCCTCTTGAGCATCCCCGATTTTAATCGCTCCACCATTGGTGGCCGTGCCTTCAGCTGCCAAGGCCCTAAGCTCTGGAATTCCCTCCCTAAACCTCTCCGCCTCTCTACCTCTTTTTCCTCCTTTAAGATGCTCCTTAAAACCTACCTCTTCAACCAAATTTTTGGTCATCTGCCCTAATATCTCCTTTTGTGGCTCGGCATCAAATTTTGTTTTGTAACGCTCCTGTGAAGCGCCTTGGGACGTTTTAGTACATTAAAGGCGCTATATAAATGCAACCTCTTGTTGTTTTTGGACAAGAGTGATGGCAAGAAGGGCAGCTTGTACTAAGGAATCAATTTAATAGCTACTCTGACCGATAATTTAAAAATAAACCGTGTAAAGCAGGAATGAGGTTACATTGAAGTCACAAACGAAGAACGGACTGTGTGTACGAATTTTCTCAGACTTTACTACATGATGGTGTGCAGATAGAGTCTGGCACCAGTCCAGCCGACCACTCGTTCCAAAACAAATGCTGAGTTCTTATCAGCAGAACTTCAAGCTTCTCGTAATGTCTTGCTTCTGTGACTGGTTTCTTCCTGTAGCAAAGATTAAAGCTGAATGAGGTCAGTGTTGTGCCTGCAGCACTTGTTAAGCACCATGCAAACAACATTGTATAACTGGCCCTGAGCTATAGGTGTAGAAAAAATCCATTCAAATGCAGTAAAACACCAAAAAAAAACCAAGAAATCAGATTTGTATTTGAAGATGTGGTAATGTGTTTAAAAAAAGAGCATACAGCATATTAACCAAGATGGTCCCAGGGATGGGAAGCTGTGGATGAAGAGAGACCTGAGGTACTGGAACTATTTCCACTGGAGCAGAGAAGACCAAGAGGAGATTTAATAAAGGGTTTTAATATGAAAGGTTTTGATGTGATGAACAGGGAAAGGTTATTTCCTTTAGTTTCAGCCTCGGTGAGAAGTCAACAATTTAAAATAGTTACTAAAAGAGTAAGGAGAGAGGTCAGCAGAAATTTCTTTATTACACTAATCACTTCTAACAAATTAAATTGGTTGTATGTGGCTACTAGTGTTTTTTGCCCTGGTGATAGTGTATGTTTTGTCTGATCTAAAACTAACCTAATGCTCCTTATAAATGCTTCCCCAGTAACAGGAATAAGGAGGTGGCTGTCTGCTGGGCGTGAGTGAGCACCTCTTTTATTGAAGTCGTCCTCTACTTCCTTATAGTGGGTCCTGAGATGGCCCTACAACTGGTGCAGCCAAGTCCAATGCAGTGCTGGTCCTGCCCACATTCTGGCACATTGGCCTGAATTTTAATACTCTGGCGAGTTGGAAGCAGGGGGGGTGCTCGGAAGCGGTCAGGAAACTTGGGAGAACGTTTCCAAGTCTGCTGATGATACAAAGCTAGGTGGGAAGGTAAGCTGTGAGGAGGACACAAAGAGCCCGCAAAGGGATATAGACCAGTTAAGTGAGTGGGCAATAAGGTGGCAGATGGAGTATGATGTAGGGAAATGTGAGGTTATTCACTTTGGTAGCAAGAATAGAAAAACAGAATATTTTTTAAACGGTGAGAAACTATTAAATGTTGGTGTTCAGAGAGATTTAGGTGTCCTCGTCCAGGAAACACAGAAAGCTAGCATGCAGGTACAACAAGCAATTAGGAAGGAAAATGGCATGTTGGCCTTTATAGCAAGGGGGTTGGAGTACAAGAGTAAGGAAGTCTTGCTACAATTGTACAGGGCTTTGGTGAGACCACACCTGGAGTACTGTGCAGAGATTTGTCTCCGTATCTGAGGAAGGATATACTTGCCTTAGAAGCGGTGAAACAAAGGTTCACTAGATTGATTCCTGGGATGAAAGGATTGTCCTATGAGGAGAGATTGAGTAGATTAGGCCTATACTCTCCGGAGTTTAGAAGAATCAGCCGTGAGCTCATTGAAACATGTATGATTCTGAGGGGGATTGACAGGGTAGATGCTGAGAGGTTGTTTCCCCTGGCTGGAGAGTCTAAAACTAGGTGTCACAGTTTCAGAATAAAAGGTCGGCTATTTAGGACTGAGATGAGGATAAATTTCTTCACTAAAACGTTGTGAATTCTCCACCCCAGAGGGTTGTGGATGCTCAGTCGCTGAGTATATTCAAGACAGAGATCGATAGATTTTTGGATATTAAGGTAATCAAGGGTTATGGGAATATTCGTGGGGGACTTTAATCTGCATATAGACAGGACAAATCAAATTGGCAAGTGTAGTCTGGAAAAGGAGTTCATGGAATGTATTGGAGACAGTTTCCTAGAATAATACGTCATGGAACCAACCAGGGAACAGGCTATTTTAGATCTTGTTTTGTGTAATGAGACAGGGTTAACTAGTAATCTTATAGTAAAGGATCCTCTAGGGAAGAGTGATCATAATATGATAGAATTTCATATTGAGTTTCACACTAGAATCTTAAACTTAAACAAAGCCAATTACGTAGGTATGAGGGGCAAGTTGGCTAAGGTAGATTGGGAGATTAGATTAAAAGGTATGACGGTAGATAAGCAGTGGCAATCATTTAAAGAAATATTCCAAAATTCTCAACAGATATACATTCCAATAAGAAATAAAAACTCCACAGGAAAAGTGATCCATCCGTGGCTAACTAAAGAAGTTAAGGATAGTGTTAGATTAAAAGAGGCTTATAACGTTGCAAAGAATAGTAGTAAGCCTGAGGATTGGGAGAGCTTCAGAAACCAGCAAAGGATGACCAAAAAATTGATAAAAAGGGAGAAAATAGAATGAGAGTAAATTAGCAAGAAATATAAAAACAGATTGCAAGACCTTCTATAAGTATGTAAAAAGGAAGAGAATAGCAAAAGTAAGTGTTGGTCTCTTAGCGGCTGAGACAGGAGAAGGTAAGGTAATAATCATGGGTGATTTTAATCTCCATATTGATTGGACAAATCAAATTGTCCATGGTAGCCTGAGGAGGAGTTCATAGAGTGCATCTGGGATGTTTTCCTAGAACAGTATGTAATGGAACCAACCAGGGAGCAGGCTATCTTGGATCTGGTACTATGTAATGAGACAGAATTAATAAATGATCTCATAGTAAAGGATCCTCTAGGAAAGAGTGATCACAGCATGGTTGAATTTCAAATTCAGTTGGAGGGTGAGAAGTTGTATCCCAAACCAGTGTCCTGATCTTAAACAAAGGCAATTATAATGGCATGAGGGCAGAACTGGCTAAAGTGGACTGGAAAAACAAATTAAAGGGTAACAAAGTTGAAATGCAGTGGCAGACATTTAAGGAGATATTTCATAACTCTCAACAAAAATATATTCCAGTGAGAAAGAAAGATTTTATGAGAAGGGAGCACCATCCGTGGCTAACTGAGGAAGTAAAGGATGGTATCAATTGGAAATGAAGGCATACAACGTTGCCAAGATTGGTGGGAGACCAGAGGATTGGGAAATTTTTAAAAACCAGCAAAGGATGATGAAAAAAATAATAGAGAGAAGATGAATTATGAGTAAGCTGGAAAGAAACATTAAAACAGATAGTAAGAACTTCTACAGGTATATAAAAAGGGAAAGGGTAGCTAAAGTAAACATTAGTCCCTTAGAGGATGAGACTGGGGAATTAATAATGGGGAACGGGGAAATTGCCGAGACTCTGAACAAATATTTTGCATCTGTCTTCACTGTAGAAGACACTAACAACATCCCAATAATGGATAATCAAGGGGCCACAGGGAGTGGGGAACTAAAGACAATCACTATCACTAAGGAAATAGTACTCTGTAAAATAATGGGACTAAAAGACGACAAGTCCCCTGGACCAGATGGCCTGCATCTCAGGGTCTTAAAAGAAGTGGCTACAGAGATAGTGGATGCACTGGTTGCAATATACCAAAATTCCCTGGACTCTGGAGAGGTCCCAGCGGATTGGAAAACTGCTAATGTAACACCCCTATTTAAGAAAGGAGGGAGACAGAAAGCAGGAAACTATAGACCAGTTAGCCTAACATCTGTCGTTGGGAAAATGTTGGAGTCCTTCATTAAGGAAGCAATAGCAGGACATTTAGAAAAACATACTGCAGTCAAACAGAGTCAGCATGGTTTTAGGAAAGGGAAATCATGTTTAACAAATTTGCTGAGTTCTTTGAGGATGTAACAAGCAGGGTGGACAAGGGTGAGCCAGTGGATGTGGTGTATTTGGATTTCCTAAAGGCATTCGATAAGGTGCTACATAAAAGGTTACTGCATAAGATAAGAGCTCATGGAGTTGGGGGTAATATATTAGCATGGATAGAGAATTGGCTAACTAACAGAAAGCAGAGAGTCGGGATAAATGGGTCATTTTCTGGTTGGCAAATGGTAACTAGTGGGGTGCCACAAGGATCGGTGCTGGGGCCCCAACTATTTCCAATCTACATTAATGACTTGGATGAAGGGATCGAGTGTAATGTAGCCAAGTTTGCGGATGATACAAAGATGGGTGGGAAAGCAAGTTGTGCAGAGGACTCAAAGGGGTAGAAATTAGGTCGCGCCCCATTTGGGGCGCAAATATCGTCTGGACGCAAATATTAGCGCCTGGCGCTAATTATCGGCACTGACTGGAAACTTCACTTTTACCGCCCCGGGAGGTGAGTGGAGCGCTAAAGCAGGCGCTGCACACCTGTCTTAAGGCGCAAAGGCCAAGGAGTGAGGCGCTAACTCAGAGCGCTGGCGAAGCTCATGTAATGTCAGTCAGCAATGGAACACACACACAATGGCACGGGCCAGTTCTTAAAGGGGATGGTTAATCTTGCTTTCCATCCACATCCTGTTCATTGCAGCCTTGAATCTCGGCCTGGAGAGACTTGCACATCAAATGTGCTGGAAAGAACAATGGAGAGTACCAGGCAAAGAGCTCAGAGTGCAGCTCCCACAGTCTCTGCTAAATCGATACAAGGAATGGCAAATCAAAATGAACCTGCAAAGTGCTGCTCAGTACCCAAAACTCCTTCACACAACGTTGAATCTCTCCAGAAGTCTCTCCCTCTCGCTCTCAGAATGCGTAGTTCAAAAATGCCACCAACAATATAGCGCCCCCCCCAGCCCCACAGCGATTGATAGCGTTCCAGTCTTCTGGTCGTTGGATGCGCCAGGCGGTAAGGCAGGGGGTGCCACTCAATTTCCGCTGCGGGGCGCCACAAGGGCGTTGCACCATGGAATGACATCACAATCTGCGTGCGCAGGTGGTCACAGCGGTAAGTTTTAGCGCCGCCGCACAATGTTAAGTTAAGTTCCCGAGCGGTGCAAACATCGCTGCGCCCGGGCGTTAGCGGCTTTGCGCCCCATTGGCGCCCTCTTAAGGCGCTAACGGGAGGCGCAACCAACTGAATTTTTACCCCAAAGAATCTGCAAAGGAATATGAACAGGCTAGTTGAGTGGGCAAACATTTGGCAGATGGAGTATAATGTGGGAAAGTGCGAGGTTATCCACTTTGGCAGGAAAAATAAAAAAGCAAACTATTATTTAAATGGAGAGAGATTACACAATGCTACAGTTCAGAGAGACCTGGGGGTCCTTGTGCATGAAACACAAAAAGTTAGCAAGTAATCAAAAAGGCAAATGGAATGTTGGCCTTTATTTCAAGGGGGTTGGAGTATAAAACCAGGGAAGTCCTGCTACAACTGTACAAGGTATTGGTGAGACCACACCTTGAGTACTGCGTACAGTTTTGGTCTCCTTATTTAAGGAAGGATATACTTGCATTGGAGGCAGTTCAGAGACGATTCAACATGTTAATTCCAGAGATGAGGGGTTTGACTTTTGAGGAAAGGTTGAGCAGGCTGGGCCTATACGCATTGGAATTTAGGAGAATGAGAGGTGATCTTATCGAAACATATAAGATACTGAGGGGGCTCGACAGGGTAGATGCAGAGAGGATGTTTCCCCTCATGGGGAAATCTTGAACTCGGGAGCACAGACTCAGAATAAAGGGTCGCCCTTTTAGAACTGAGATGAGGAGGAACTTCTTATCTCAGAGGGTCGTAAATTTGTGGAATTCTCTGCCCCAGAGAGCTGTGGAGGCTGGATCATTAAATACATTTAAAGTGGAGATAGACAAATTTTTGTCAGATACGGGAGTGAAGGGTTATGGGGAACGGGCTGGGAAGTGGCTTTGAGCCCTAGATCAGCCATGATCTTATTGAATGGCGGAGTAGGCTCGAGGGGCCAAGTGGCCTATTCCTGCTCCTATTTCTTATGTTCTTATATTGGGGAACAAGGAAATCGCAGAGACTTTAAACAAATATTCACAGTAGAAGACACAAAAAGCATACTAAAAATAGTGGGGAACCAAGGGGCTAATGAGAACGAGGAACTTAAAGTAATTAAGATCAGTAGAGAAAAAGTACTTGAGAAAATAATGGGACTAAAAGCTGACAAACCCCCTGGACCTGATGGCCTACATCCTAGGGTTCTAAAAGAGGTGGCTGCTGAGATAGTGGATACATTGGTTGTGATCTTCCAAAATTCCCTAGATTCAGGAACGGTTCCAACGGATTGGCAGGTCACAAATGTAACCCCGCTATTCAAGAAAGGAGGGAAGAGAGAAAACAGGGAACTACAGACCAGTTAGCCTGACATCAGTTGTCAGGAAAATGCTGGAATCGATTATCAAGGAAGTGGTAACAGGGTACTTAGAAAATCATAATATGATTAGGCAGAGTCAACATGGTTTTATGAAAGTTAAATTGTGTTTGACAAATTTATTGGAGTTTTTTGAGGATGTAACTAGCAGGGTAGATAAAGGGGAACCAGTGGATGTAGTATATTTGGATTTCCAAAAGGCATTCGATAAGGTGCCACATAAAAGGTTGTTAAGAAAGATAAGGGCACATGGGGTTGGGGGTAATGTATTAGCATGGATAAAGGATTGGTTAACAGACAGAAAATGGAGAGTAGGGATAAACAGGTCATTTTAAGATTGGCAGGCTGTAACTAGTGGTGTGCTGCAAGGATCAGTGCTTGGGCCTCAGCTATTTACAATCTACATTAATGACTTAGATGAAGGGACTGAGTGCAATGTATCCAAGTTTTCTGATGATACAAAGCTAGGTGGAAAAGTAAGGTGTGAGGAGGACGCAAAGAGCCTGCAAAGGGATATAGACAGGTTAAGTGAGTGGGCAATAAGATGGCAAATGGAGTATAATGTGGGGAAATGTGAGGTTATTTAATTTGGTAGAAGAATAGAAAAACAGAATACTTTTATAAATGGTGAGAAACTATTAAATGTTGGTATTCAGAGAGATTTAGGTGTCCTAGTACAAGAAGAATTGGCATGCAGGTACAGCAACCAATTAGGAAGGCAGTACAAGAGTAAGGAAGTCTTGCTACAATTATACAGGGCTCTGGTGAGACCACACTTGGAGTACTGTGCACAGTTTTGGTCTCCTTATTTAAAGGAAGGATATACTTGCCTTAGAGACAGTGACACGAAGGTTCACTAGATTGATTCCTGGGATGTCCTAAGAGGAGAGATTGAGTAGAATGGGCCTATACTCTTTGGAGTTTAGGAGAATGAGAGGTGATTTCATTGAAATGTATAAGATTCTGAGGGGAATTGACAGGATAAATGCTGAGAGGCTGTTTCCCCTGGCTGGAGAGTCTAGAACTAGGGTTCATAGTCTCAGGATAAGGGGTCGACCTTTTAAGACTGAGATGAGGAGAAATTTCTTCACTCAGAGGGTTATGAATATTTGGAATTCTCTATCTCAAAGTGCTGTGGATGCTCAGTCGTTGAGTATATTCAAGGCTGAGATAGATAGGTTTTTGGACTCCAGAGGAATCAAGGGAAGTGGGGATAGTGCAGGAAAGTGGATTTGAGGTAGAAGATCAGTCATGATCTTATTGAATGTCAGAGCAGGCTCGAAAGGCTGAATGACCTACTCCTGCTCCTATTTCTTATGTTCTTATCTTAACCTGGTGAAGCTATAACACAGGACTACATGCATGCTAAACAGCAGAAGCAGCATGCTATAGACAGAGCTGTAGCATAGCTAGTGTCAGCTGTGGCTCAGTGGGTGGCACTCTCACCTCTGAGTCAGAAGGTTGTGGGTGCCAGTCCCACTCCAGAGACTTGAGCACAAAATCTAGGCTGACACTCCTGTGCAGTGCTGAGGGAGTATTGCCCTGTCAGAGGTGCCGTCTTTCTCAGGTGGACGTAAAAGATCCCATGGCACTAATTCGAAGAAGAGCAGGGGAGTTCACTAGATTGATTCCTGGGATGGCCGGACTGACATATCAAGAAAGATTGGGTCAACTGAACTTGTATCCTCTGGAGTTCAGAAGAATGAGGGGGGATCTTATAGAGACATTTAAAATCCTGACTGGTTTAGACAAATTAGATGCGGGCAGAATGTTCCCAATGGTAGGGAAAACTAGAACCAGGGGTCACAGTCTAAGGATTAAGGGGAAGCCATTTAGGACTGAGCTGAGGAGGAACTTCTTCACCCAGAGAGTGGTGAATCTATGGAATTCTCTTCCACAGAAGGTTGTTGAGGCCAGTTCGCTAAATATATTCAAAAGGGAGTTAGATATAACACTCACAACTAAGGGGATCAAGGGGTATGGCGAGAAAGCAGGAATGGGGTACTGAGGTAGCATGTTCAGCCATGAACGCATTGAATGGCGGTGCAGGCTCGAAGGACCGAATGGTCTACTCCTGTACCTATTTTCTATGTTTCTATGTTTCTATGAGTTATCCCCGGTGTCCCAGCCAATATTTATCCCTCAATCAACATAACAAAAACACAATATCTGGTCATTATCTCATTGCTCTTTGTGGGAGCTTGCTGTACACAACTTGGCTGCCGTGTTTCCTACATTCCTACATTACAACAGTGACTACACTTCAAAAGTACTTCATTGGTTGTAAAGCGCTTTGGGACATCCAGTGGTCGTGAAAGGCGCTATATAAATGCAAATCTTTTTTTCTTTCTAAGCGATCCCACAATCAGAGTTCTGCAGTCCTGCCACATCATGAATGGTGGTGGACAATTAAACAACTAACAGGAGGTGGAGGCTCCATGAATATCACCATCCCCAATGATGGTGGAGCCCAGCACGTGAGTGCAAAAAACAAGGTTGAAGCATTTGCAACCATCTCCAGCCAGAAGTGCCAAGTGGATGATCCACCTCGGCCTCCTCCTGAAGACCCACCATCACAGAAGCCAGTCTTCAGCCAATTCGATTCACTCCACGTGACATCAAGAAACGGCTGAGCGCACTGGATACAGCAAAGGCTATGGGCCCCAACAACATCCCAGCTGTCGTGCTGAAGACATGTGCTCCAGAACTAGCCGCGCCTCTAGCCAAGCTGTTCCAGAACAGCTACAACACTGGCATCTATCTGACAATGTGGAAAACTGCCCAGGTATGTCCTGGCAACAAAAAGCAGGACAAATCCAATCCGGCCAATTTTCGCCCCATCAGTCCACTCTCAATCATCAGCAAAGTGAGTCATCGACAGTGCTATTAAGTGGCATTTACTCTCCAATAACCTGCTCACTTATGCTCAGTTTGGGTTCTGTCAGGACCACTTGGTACCAGACCTTATTACAGCCTTGGTACAAACAAGGAAAAAGAGCTGAATTTTAGAGGTGAGGTGAGAGTAACTGCCCTTGACATCAAGGCAGCATTTGACCGAGTGTGGCATCAAGGAGCCCTAGTAAAATTGAAGTCAATGGGAATCGGGGGGAAAACTTTCCACTGGCTGGAGTCACACCTAGCACAAAGGAATATGGTTGTGATTGTTAGAGACCAATCGGGTCAGCCTCAGGACATCGCAGCAGGAGTTCCTCAGGGCAGTGTCCAAGGCCCAACCATCTTCAATTGCTTCATCAATGACCTTCCCTCCATCATAGGGTCAGAAGTGGGGATGTTCACGGATGACTGCACAGTGTTCAGTCCCATTCGCAACTCCCCAGATAATGAAGCAGTCCATGCCTACATACAGCAAGACCTGGACAACATTCAGGCTTGGGCTGATAACTGGCAAGTAACATTCACGCCACACAAGTGTCGGGCAATGACCATCTCCAATAAGAATGGGTCTAGCCACCTCCCCTTGACATTCAACGGGATTACCATTGCCGAATCCCCCACCATCTACATCCTGGGGGTCACCATTGACCAGAAACTTAACTGGACCAGCCACATAAATACTGTGGCTACAAGAGCAGGTCAGAGGCTGGGTATTCTGTGGCGAGTGACTCACCTCCTGACTCCCCAAAGCCTATCCACCATCTACAAGGCACAAGTCAGGAGTGTGATGGAATAGTCTCCACTTGCCTGGATGAGTGCAGCTCCAACAACACTCAAGAAGCTCGACACCATCCAGGACAAAGCAGCCCACTTGATCGGCACCCCATCCACTACCTTAAACATTCACTCCCTCCACCGTGGCTGCAGTGTGTACCATCTACAAGATGAACTGCAGCAACTCGCCAAGGCTTCTTCGACAGCACCTCCCAAACCCGCGACCTCTGCCACGTAGAAGGTCAAGGGTAGCAGGTGCATGGGAACACCATCACCTCCAAGTTCCCGTCCAAGTCACCCACCATTCTGACTTGGAAATATATCGCCGTCCCTTCATCGTCACTGGGTCAAAATCCTGGAACTCCCTCCCTAACAGCACTGTGGGAGTACCTTCACCACGCAGACTGCAGCGGCTGAAGAAGGCGGCTCACCACCACCTTCTCAAGGGCAATTAGGGATGCTGGCCTTGCCAGCGATGACCACATCCCATTAATTAATTAAAAAAATATATCCTACTCACTCTCTCAGTCTCCTGCTCTTGCTGTCTCCTGCTCTCTCTCAGTCTCTTTTTCTCTCTGTCTCCTTCTACTCTCTTAGTCTCCTGCTCTCTCAGACTCTTATATGTTTCAATGAGACAATAAACAGTTTAAAACAATTAGGGGGAAAAATTCGGTTGCTTTGCGCCTCCCGCAAAGCAACTAGCACCCGGGCGCAGCGCCGCCAACACCTCCCGCAAAATTCAGTGGGAGGTTAGCGGCGGCGGTAACCGTTAGCACCCCGCGGCGCTGCACCACCGACGATGACGTCATCGCCGTGCGCAGCGCCCTGCTTGCGATCTTCGGTAGCGCCCCCTGACTTACCGCTGGATGCTATGTCCGACGGGGTCAGGGGGGCCTACCTGCAGCCGGGGCGGTACTAGTTAAAGGGGAGGTGGCGGGCGACCATTTTTGTTGCTGGCTGGCTGCCAGCAACTGCCCCTGTTGCTGTCCCCGGCCCCCGTGAAGCCCCCCCGCGGGGTGCCGGCTGCTCTCCGTGAGCCCGGCACTCCTCTTGAGTACCGGGCTCGTTTGCCGGCACACCCGATCCCTGGTGGCCCAGCTGGGTGCCGGGACGCGCTGCGCCAGGCCCCTCCCCTTTAATAAAGGGAGGAAGGCCTGCAGTACCGCGGAACGTAGCGCCGCGATATTGCCTCGGCACGCCCCAAGAGGGACGTGGGGCACTTCCAGTAGCGCCCCTCCTCCCTCTTGGGGCGCTACCTGGGAAAATCGGCCGCGGGGGCGCTAATTTTTTAGGGGCGCGACTCAATTTTTCCACCTTAAAATTTTAAATAACTACTGCTCAAGAGTGAGTGTGCATGCACCAGTAGAATGTGTCCAATTCTCCCGTGCAGTTTCTTCACCTGGCTCCCACACAACATCCAAAGGAAGGTGGGAAATAACTCACTACAGAGTTGAAAAATGACCCTGGAAGGAAGCGATTAGACCAGGCATGAAGTAGCATGATTTTATTTAGCAGTGGGCTGCAAAAACCATCTGTTGTATAAGAGGGCTCAAAGGTGATGGTTTCAAAAGTGAATCCAATGCTTGATTAACTTAACATACTGTCAAATTAGTTGCTCATTTATTCACATGCTTAGTCATTAAATTACTTACTCATCACCAATTCACTCACTCAGTAATTCACTCATGCTCACTCATTGAGTGAGAGTCAGTAATTCACTCTCATTAATTTATTCACTTATCCACTCATTAATTCACTCACTCACTTACCCTAATTCACACACTCACTCATTAATTCACACCCTCATTAATTCACTCACACACACTTACTTATTCATTTACTCACTCACTTATTCACTCACTCATTCATTCACCCTACCACTTAAACGCTCCAAGTTTTATTCAGGATTAAATGCATCTTTTATGTAAATTTTGTGATATAATCCTTGAGTCGAGCTCCAACAGATTCTCACCTTTCATCCCAGTCAAACGATGTGCGTGGGAGCTCAAAATCACTTCTGTGCCAGGCCTTTAGGTTGCCTGGAAACAGAGGATTAGAATATGGCAATACCAGTATCAAATCTCACTTTGCTGGTGTCCTTGTTAACTCTCATTTGAGTTTGCCTGTTGTGTGAGTTAATGTGAACAGGACACCGCTGATAGCTATCAAAAGTAATAGAAGCAATCTGGGTCCTAATGCAAACTTGGTGCCATTTACGGTCTAACAGCGTTTTGAATTGGTTGGTTACAGGAGTCTGCCGTACTAGATGAACATGGACAGGAAGAAAAGTCTGGCTGCAAGTGAAATGAGTCTTGGAGCCTGCCCTGACACAAAGCAGCTGTAATCGAAAGTGACAGTGAATGAAGCACTGTGACTTCATTTTCCATTGGTGTTTAATTTAATATCTCATCAGATTAAGAGAGTTCAGCTGAGGAGAGTCTCAGTTTCTCGAAAATGTCATTAAAGTGTAAACAAAGCAGAAAGGTTAAAATGGGGAAGTAAGTGAAGAAGATAAGTAACTCTCGTACGCAGCTGAATTAAAAAATGAAGGAAGCAAAGTCTGAAAAGGTAAAGATAAAATTAAATGTAAAAGAAATTCCGGAGAAACATAATCCTGCCTTGGGAACAGTGCGAATCCATTTTTGCTCCTTCACGATCTTCGATTAAGCTTCACTGGTCTTTAGTTTCTCGTTGCGATCCCAGAATGTCAAACAGATACAACAATTACAAAAAAATCTACAGACTTGCAGCATTTCTACTACACAGGGTAGGAATAATTTGTTTCCCCCTCAAAACCTTTGCGCATGCACTGTCCCTTTTCTAGAAAGTATTTGATTTGTGCTTTTCCCGTACAACGACGTATTGTTCATGACTGATGCAGGTTGGCATTCATTTGGTTAACTCTACATCTGAGCTATCTTAACAGGAGCGATCTCCTGGCATTGTTTTGTCGGGATGCCTGTCGAATTAGTGGATGTGGAATGCGCTTTTACTGAACCAGAAGCGAGCAGGGGAAAAAGTTGATTCTCACCTAAGGAAACCCTGAGTTTAATGTAATTTAAGGAACAAGTGTTTCAAACTTGAAGCTGTCAGTTATACAGCAAACTTAAACATGGTGCAAAAGATGAGAGCTCGGTTAAAGCATTGAGAGAGGAAATGGGAAGGTTTCTCAATACAAGGAATCAAGGGAGACTTGGAGACCGTTTCTGGGAAGCTCAACCATTTTCTTATGACATCCTGTGGATGTTTAACTGTATAATATAATCAGGAGAGATTTCCCTTTTTTTCCCCAATTGATCTTCAAAAGAGTTCGAAGTATATCTCATACAGGCTTGTCCGAATTCAGAATCCTTCTGAAGACAGTTTGGCAGGCAACCTCCCCACATAAAGTTATGGTCATAGACCTTGTTTTGAATTCAGTTTTACTATGGGTTTAATGTGGGAAATGTGGCTGTTTATTATTTTCTATATTCCAGGGAGGAATAGCTGCTCTGTATTACTGTAAATTTGCTGTTTGCTTTGACTATCTCTGTCTTACTAGTTGTTAATAAATTAATTCAGTATTTTACAGCCGAAGAGGTGGTCTGATTCCAGCACCTTCTGAAATCAAGGAGATTGCTTGGGGGCAGGTGATATATCTGCTAGGCTGAATACAGTAACTAGGGTTTCTGTTCAAGTCCTGGGTTCACTACAAGTACCCAGATATTGGGTGTGTAAAGTCACACTCTGGTTCGCAGGGAGTGAGTTCTCGTTTTAAGGGAGTGGTCTTTAGTGCTGAACACCAAGAAAGTATCTGAACAAAAGTGCAGAAATGTAACCTGGGCTATTTTCCTGAGTGTCTCAGTCCACATTGACTCGGGTGGAGAGGGCAGAGGGGCACTCCTGTTGTCATCTGGTTGGATGTACCTTGAGCTACGGTTACGGGGAAAGGAAAGAGCCTGCCCACATTGGGTTTCAGAGAAAGGTATTAATTTGGACAATAAATCAGAAACATGAAATGGCAGCTGGTTCTGACCAATAAAAAGAAATGAGAGCATTTACTGAAGAACTGTATCAGTGTATTGGTTTGGGATTTTGCCAACACATTTCTCATGTAACTAGCTCAACCATAGGTTTTGTAAGCAGCCCATCTCTCTGAAGAGGTCATTATCACTGATGGATGAAAATTGACCAATCAGTACGTGTAATAACTGCTTTCTCATTTCTCAGGGACCTTAATTGGCATTTAACTGGAAAATAGAGGAAAGATTGCTTAATTCAGTTGTGGAAAATAAACAAAAGTAGACAATTCAGCCCCTCAAGCCTGTTCTGCCATTCAATTAAATCATGGCTAATCTGCACTTCAACTCTGTTGTTTTTGCCCCTTATCCCTCGATAACTTTACCGAACAAAAGTCTATTGATCTCAGTCTGGAAAATTTCAATTCATCCACAGCATTTTGAGGGAGAAAGTTCCAGATTTCCACTACCCTTTGTGTGGAAAAAGTGCTTCCTGATTTTACTCCTAAACGGCCTAGCTCTAATTTTAAGATTATTCCCCCACCAGACAAAATAATGGCGGCTAAAGTTGGGAGTGACTATTTTCTGGTTCCCCTCCCCTGCCCTCCCCAGCAGTACTAATTTACCTCTGTGAGAACATTGATCCCAGCTTTGTTCAGGTGCTACCCCTCCATCTTGTACAGGAGGCTGTGAATTAGGGTGTGTGTGAATTCCTGATATTATAAACTCCGTCTGTAAAATTCTGCACCAGGAGGCTAAAGGCAAATATTTACCCCAGTGTCTGAATGCTTATTTAACCATGAGACATCGGTAATCCAGTAATGGAGTTTGTTCTAACTGTGTAGCCCAAGATATCTGAAAAATAGAGACTAAGCCTGCAGATCTAGGAATTAGTATCAAAAATGTATTGTAGTACATTGTAAAGACAGAAACAACTAGAATTGATCTTACAGCAATAATTATACATCATTGTGAAGCTAAACTGTCCCCAATTACAAATGAAATTTTAATTATCACCAACTCAGTCCCTTACCACTGTCTCAGAATATTAGTTTGAAGTAATACCATGTCTATACATATTCCTAATATCTGCTAGCAGGTCTTTCTCAAATGGCTCAGTTGGTAGGCCTCTTGCCTTTGAGTCAGAAGGTTCTGGGCTCAAGTGCTACTCCTGGATTTCAGCACATAATCTAGGCTTGAGAGAATGCTTTGTCAGAGGTGCTGTCTTTCGGATGACATTAAACTGAGACTCCAACTGCTTGTTCAGATGGACATAAAAGATCCCGTGATGCTTTTTGTAGAAGCTCAGAGTTTTCTTGGTGTCCTGGACAATGTTTCTTCCTACATCAACCACTTCCTTTAGTGTTTGTGGAATGTTGTTGTGTGAAGTTGACTACTGCATTTGTCTATATAACAAAATTCTCTACACTTCAAATAAAAAAGTAATTCATTGTTTCTGAAGTGCTTTGAGACATGGTAAGGTGCTATATCAAGGCTGGAATTTTGGCTACCTCGGTGGGTGGTGTCCGTAGGGGGTAGCTGTTGGCTTTATCCGCTGTTGAAAATGAACTTACCTTAATGGGGCCTATTAAACTCGCCCAGCGTGTTACCCGGCCTAATTAGATGGAGTGGGTCAGGTGACGTCATTCATGACGTATTTTCAGCCAGGTTTTTTAAAGGGACCACGGCCACATTAGATTTGAAGTTTAATCTAACATAGTGCTGCCAGTGCACTACAGCATTGGCGTGCTGCAAACACTGACCATGACTGCACAGAGGCAGAGGGCTGCATACAGGTTCTCTGATGACTCCCTCCATATGCTTAAGGAGGGAGGCAGAGCACGCAGGGAGATCCTCCTCCCTTCTGATGGGCGGAAGAGACTTCCCCAGGAGACATAAACAGCCTGGTAGCAGATTGCAGAGGAGGTCACAAGCAGGGATGTGTTCAGGAGGACCTGGGTGCAGTGCCGCAAACGTTTCAATTATCTCATTAGATCAGGAAATGTTAGTACAAAGCCACACTCAACCTCATCCTGCTGTGCCTCTCATCACATCCCCATCACTCTGCCTTCCCTACCCTACTCCTGCACATCATTACTCACACCAACATACCTTGCACATTTACACATCCCTCTCTATCTACATTATCACATCCCCATCTCACTAGCCACCCCTCACTCGCCCTCACTTGCAATCATACCAACTAACAACACACAAAGGTAGCCACTTGGGTGTTTTATCCAATGTTTATGTAAAGTTTCTGTTAATGTGTTGTCAAACATAAAAATCTTTATTTTCAACACTTTGCGTTCTTGGACAGATTTGTGTGCATCTTTGGAAGTGGCTTAGTGAGTAGCAGTGAATGGTGAGACATAACGGTACCCCCCCCCCCCCCGCAATGGTGATGAGTGTGAAAGGAATGGCTTAGTTATTGTAGGGATGCTTTATGGTGTTGGTGTGGGGTGGTGCCAACCTGGTGCATCATGTGGCAGCCAGGATGTACAGCGTCAAGTGAAGTAAATCTGGCCATGGTGAGGCCATCCCTGGCCTCCCGGGCAGCAATGTGGTCGGGTGCTGATGCCCTCTGTCCTGTGCAGCATCAGGTGATTGTGGAGAAGGTTGGTGTTGTTGTTGGTGCTGCTGGTGTTGGGGCTGATTGTGGTCTGATTCTGAGGACCAAGGTGAGACAGTATAAACGGCATCCAGGCTGATGGAATAGATGGCAGGTGAAGTAGAGATGACAGAAGCATTCTGTCAGTGGTGAGAGAGTTCTTCCAATGAGGTGACCTTGAATGGAGACTTTGCTGGAAAGGCTTGCAGCCTGCAGAATCTGTGCTGAAAATTAAATGAGCAACAGCTTCTGCCTGAGGAAAGTGATCATCTGCCAGGTGGGAGCTTTTACTGTACAATTCATGCTGTCAACTAATCAGCTGGAGCAATGGCCATGGAACTCCCGCCTCAGGTTGACAGACATGGTTTCCGAGCTGCGTGAATCCTGTGGCCATGCAGGGAAATTTAAAAAGTAAGTGGAAAAAGGCTCTTCAGTGCCTGTAAACTACCTGATAATGATTTCAATTAGGTCGCCTGCCGGTCGGGTCAGCTCCGCAATGACGGACACGCCTGGGGGAAAGGCGCATGGGGGCCCGCTATCAAAAATAACAACTTTCCCCACCCGACCTGCCACTGATCGTGCCCGCTACCACCCTGGAAAATTCTGGCCAAAGTGGGTTTTTTTGTATTAAGAAAATGTCTACAAACAATACCACTGAACAGCTAGCCAGCCATATAAATATGGAGGGGGGAGGGGAATTTCCTCGGGGCTGCTCCTGCTCTGCTTTGGTGGAATTTGGCAGAAAACCCATTTATGCGCTTAAATGGGATTTTCACTGAAGTTACGGTGGAGGGACGGAAGAAACTCCAGGGAGATTTAGCCCCATGATATTTATCAACCACTGAAGGCAGAAACAGACAGCAACATAAATATTAGTTTTGTCATAAATCTGGCTGAAAATAAAAAGGATTGTGGGTAACTGATAAGTTGCAAATGCAGTACAAATATTACGGACTTGAAACTGTAGAACTAGTTCACTCATCAGTACGAATATATCCGAAAGAATTGTGCAAAACGTTGGCTGATTAAATGCCATACTGGCCTTGTAAGTAATACAGCTCGGGGCAAAGCAGTTGAAGCAGGCGATGACATCACTGGATCTCCTCTTTTGTCAAAGTGCACTGTCTGCCTAAAATGGGCGCAAAGTCGATGGAATGGCCGCACCACCTGCCTGTTAATGCCAGAGTATTTTGTGGCCCGGGCCTCATTAACATACCACCGGCGAGCTGCTGGTACTGAGCGGGCACCCTGCTGCAGCTCACCACCTGTGGGAGGGCAGGGAAATCAGCCGGTTCCTAGGCTGAGCTGGTTAGGGGGTTGGCTCTGGGAGGAGGGGGGAGGTAATCCTGGGGGATGGGCCGGCTGCGGGCCAGAGTTTTTTTGCGGGGGGGATCCAGGAGGTGTCAATGGAGAGTAAAATTGGGCTGGGTGTAAAATTGGTGTCTGATTCAATGTCGTCCCTTTGCTGCCCGGCAGCACAGATTAAAATGAGCCCTCTGATATCTAGTTGAAATGATTCTCAGTTGATTTTCTATTGTATATTGGATCTGATCCCTTCACCTCTCAAAAGCACAGATATTAATATGTTGTGCCATGTTTATATTGCCTTGTAGTATGGTTAAATCTGGGATGATTTTGGTTTTTATCTTGATTATCTGAAGTGGCTTTTCAGAGCACTTATGATCAAGCAACCTTCCAGTGTCTTGATGTACAATTACTTGAGCATGCCAAAATTCTTGTATTATCCTGACTGCAGTTGCCATTAATAGCGCTATTCCAATTAAACATTAATGCTCCTTGTCACCCAAGTATTGCTTCAATCAGTCCTAATACAAGGCTGTGATTGAACCAGCAGCAGGCAAACAACAAACAGTGCTATATCTGTGAGCGAGAGACTAAGTGGAAAAGAAAGAGTAGCATGAAACTTATAAAAGTACTAGCAAAACGTGCACCCCCCTCCCAAGTTTCAGACTCATTTGATGAGCTCCCCTGATGGTTTAGTGGGCAGCTGTACCATGTGATATGGTACTGAGTCATACAGAATTGATCCCTAATCTGTGCTGAGTTAGTTGATTTCAGGTGGGGTGGCAGTGCTACGTTGGGCCTTCATGCTCGAGAGGAAGGAAAAGGAAACATCGGCCAAAGCTCTGGCTCCCGATCACCATTCAGTGCCGCCGGTCAGAAGGTGTACATCAGGTAAGCTCAGGATTGGGATTGCTTGTGATGCCCCTGTGGTCGAATAACCTGACAATAATTGCCTAGCCATGTACAATGGAGAATGGCAACTTTGTCGAGGTATGGGAGTGCTGCAAGTTCCAATAGAACTGGATCCCAGCAAGTCAGTGCCGTCGTGAAAGGAGGGTAAACACTGGGGGGGGGAAAAAAAATACAAAAAGATTAATTTACCACAAGGCAGAGGAGCAGTGCCACAGAGCTTTGGGTTTGGTTGTAATTGCAGCCTGCAGTATATAGCATTCAGTCATATAAGTTCAGTTTTAGGCCGATAAATAAGTAAAACGCAATATTGAAAGTTGCTATACCTGGGATGTGAAATGCTCAGCTTTAATTAATAATCAAACACAGAAATTAAAGTTAGTTAATCTTGAATTGTGAAACAGGTCATGCTTGAGATAAGCATTGCTTTGTTCCCCACAGAGAATCATCATTATATAATGGAGGAACTGAAAAAACAGCGCCTTCCTTAGCAATGCAAAGGCTGAGGTCATTTTCAACATTATGCAATTTGCTCTATTTATAGTCTGTCATTTTACCATTCAAAATTCAATATTCATGATGTGAGCCCAATGAGCAGTCTGGTTACATTTTTTTTTTAAATAGAGCAGAGGGACAGAGTGTAGTGAGACTTTCAAACAAACTGTACAATCTGACTGTTATCCAATGGAACAATTTGTACTAAAGGAGTCTCTCTAAGGGATTCACTGCACATCCAGTCACAGTCAGTTGTTCATTTTTCCTGCGACTCACTGACAAATGAGGAACAATGGGAGTGAAATTGGAAAAAATGTAAAAATGGGCGCGGGAAGCATGATGTGTCCACACCCGTTCAAAATGGTGCAGGCAGCACGCAAAATTTGTGCTGCCTGCTCATTATAATGATTGGAGTGCTAAACGGGGGCGCCAATATCAGGTGCAGTTGACTGGCCAATAAAATTTGGCCTAGACTCTCTGCACTACTTAAAGGGGAGGGTGCTTTGTTGCAGAAGCACCTCATTGTCACACAGAAGCCATGGCCCAGCAGGGAGGAGAGAGGGCAAGGGGGTTCTCTGCTGCGGCACTGGAGGCCTTGGTCCAGTGAGTGCACAGATGATGTCAGGTCCTCTATCTGCAAGGGGGCAGAAGGCCTTCCAGGCAGCATGCCAGAAGGATGTGGGAGGATATAGCTCAAGCTGTCAGAGCCACGAGTGTTGTCACCAGGACCTGGATCCAGTGCTGCAAGAAGTTTAATGACCTCACACGAGTGGTCAAGGTGAGTGAATACATCTTCAAATGCCATATCACACCAACTGCATCACTAGCCTCACACACTGCTCAATGCACCACACCCCCATCACTCACCTACCAACAATCTCGAGCAATCACAACTCATACCTCACAATCATAGCTCCATCTCACTTTCACATACTTACCACTGCTGCAAGACTTACCCAAATCTCACACCTTGCACACACTGCCAGCTGTTCAACCATGGCAGGCACATAACCCAAACACATTGCAGCACACTCATTGACACACTTCCCTTTCTCTTGCAGGCCAAGGTGGCTCACAACCACTGTGAGCAGCAGCAGACGGGCGGAGGGGAAGCCCGACTTCAGAACCTGACGGAGCTGGAGGACACAGTGCTGGAGATCATTGGAGGGGCCATCACTGAGGCTGTGGCGAGGGCTGAGGTTGAAAGCATTGCTGATGATATGCTCATACCTAATCCTTCTTCTCACATTCCACTTCCCCCTCATCTCACAATCTTTTCTCACTTACAAGCTGCTGATGGTGTAAGCTTGCACATCTTGCTTTCCCGCCCTCCCCTCACCACAATCTGACCCTTGTGCCTTTCTCCTTTCAGATACCCAAGAACAGACAGGGGCACAGCCTTTTCCCCAAGTTATGGAGGAGGAGAGTGAAGGAGAAGAAGAGGCACCATCATTCGATCTGACACTCCCAGGCACCAGATCAGAAAATAACAGTGTGTGGACTTTAGAGGGTAGTATAGAGGTGGGATCTGCACGTGATGAGTCACCGGGTACGAGTGGGCTACAGCCAGGCCAGGGGGAAAGGGGAGCTTGGGTGCCAGCTCCCTGGAGGGCGTGTTCACGCACGAGTTCTGCTGCACAGGACTCAGATGATGACTTCGATGGAGTGGCCTTCAGAAGAAGGACGATGGGCATGCACACACAAATGCTTGATGCAATGGCAAGGCTGCCAGAGAGCCTCTTGTCAGTGTCAAGGAGGAATCCGGCTCCAACATTGCACGGGGCCTTGCGCAGATCTTGGTGCCCAGGATTTTATTACATAGGATTACATAGAATATACAGAACAGAAACAGGCCATTCGGCCCAACCAGTCTGTCGTAAGAATGAGCCTTACGCGTGGTAAACTTAATGTAAGCTTTAATCAACTTAAAACGGTGCTGCATACAAAAGAGGTCTTACCCTATGCCTCTTCCAGAGCTAACTGATCAGTCCAGTATTTATCCTGGACTGATTACAGGAAGTGATGTCATACAGGAAGCTGAAAAGTGTTACCACATTCTCCCCCCCCAAAAGATTAGGAGGCCGGAATGCTCCCTCCATTTCGTAGCCGTTGGATGAGGGAGAGCCGCACCCGTTTGGGTTCTCGTAGCGGTAGAGGGCCCCTAGCCCGTTTACCCGCTGCGGGCCATGGACCAGAGTCCGAGTGCTCCAGCCCGCTCTGTGAGGGGTCAGAACGATCCTGACTGTGTACTGGTACCCGAATGGGTGTCGGGCAGGGCTGTGGCAGATCCGTTTCTGAGCGTACGGTACAGGGTTGATCGTGGCTGCGCGTGCGAGCCCCGACGGGCTCATAGTCAGTCTGCCCCAGGTCGGCACGCTGGAGTGAGGTACCAGCCGGCGTCAGATCCCGATCATGATGAGAGGCACCTGGCAAGCCCAGAGATGTGCCTGGTACAATATCATCCCCTGGTGTCCCTCTATGTTTCGGCGGGCAGGGAGCCAGATCCCGCAATGACACGGTAGATTCCCGACCGTCAGGATACCGAATATAGGCGTAGGTAGGGTTGACGTCAGTGAGCTCAACCTCATCTACCAGGGGGTCATTCTTAGACGCCCGGACATATCTTCGGAGTAGCACTGGTCCCGGTGCAGTCAGCCACGACGGGAGAGATGTCCCATAGGATGAGCGACGCTGAAATCGGAAGAACCGTTCATGAGGCGTCGTATTTGTGGCGGTCGAAAGGAGGGACCGTGTGGAGTGTAATGCGTCTGGAAGTACTGCTTCCCAATGCTGGTTGGGTAGGCCCCGAGATCTCAAAGCCAGACGTACCGCATTCCAGATGATAGCGGTAAAACGCTCGACTTGCCCATTCCCAACCGGATGATAAGGCGTCGTTTTGCTGGCAGCAATACCCCGTTCCGAGAGATAGGCCTTGAGTTCTCCCGACATAAAAGAAGGGCCCCGATCTGAATGAACATAGGATGCCATGCCACAGAAAGCAAATACCTGTTCAAGGCAGCTGATAACCGTGGTTGTCAGCATATTGGGGCAGGGAAAGGCAAACGGAAAACGAGAATACTCATCAACCATTGTTAATAGATAAGTGTTGCGAGTCGAAGAGGGCAACGGCCCCTTAAAATCGATGCTAAGCCTTTGCATTGGCTGGGTCGCATGTATGAGTATACCACCCGAGGGGCGGAAAAACCGAGGTTTCAATTCCGCACAGACTCTGCAGTCCGAGCACATCTTCTTTACATCCCCGGTAGAGAATGGGAGATTTCGGGACCGCACGAAGTGCAGCATGCGAGTAACGCCTGGATGACACAACCCATCATGGATGTCTACGAGCGTAGAGGGTGCCATGGCGGAGCAGAATGCTCGTGTGAGGGTATCCGGAGCCACATTCTCCTTGCCAGGTCGATAGTGGATGGTGTAACCAAAAGAGGCCAATTCCAGCCGCCAAAGCTGGATTTTATTATTTTTAATTTTGGTCCGTTTTCGATTATCGAGCATGAAGGCGACCGATCGCTGGTCCGTGATTAAGGTAAAGTGCTGGCGAGCCAGGAGATGACTCCACTTCCGTACTGCCTCTATGATGGCTGTAGCTTCTTTCTCGACTGGAGGATAATGTAGCTCAGCCCCTTGAAAAGTCCTGGACAAAAATGCCACCGGACGACCTTCCTGATTCAGAGTGGCTGAGATTGCCACCTCCGAGGCATCACACTCAACCACGAAAGGAAGACTCTCATCAATGGAGTGAAGAGCCGCTTTCTCCAACTGCTTTTTCAGGAGGTTAAAGGCTGCAACAGCCGTTGTGTCTAGTGGGAATGTGCTGGCCTTCAGTAGAGGTTGGATTCGGTCCGAGAAGTTAGGAATCCATTTCGCATAGTATGCAAACAGGCCGAGGGCCCGGCGCAAGGAGGCCGGATTCTTAGGTGGCGGGAGTTCTTGAAGTGGGCGAAGCCTTTCAGGGTCAGGTTTAATGATGCCATTGCCCACACAATAGCCAAGGATGTTGATAGTTGGTTGTGACTCAATGGATTTAGCCGCATTCAATGTCAAATTACGGTGCTGGAGTGCATCCCAAAATCGTTGGAGATTGGCGTCATGTTCCTGCTGATTGCGACCTGCGACAGTAATATTGTCCAGATAAGGAAACGTATCCTTCAAGTCTTCCTGTTTGACCAGGTCATCCATTGCTCGCTGGAAGACAGCCACTCCATTAGTGACCCCAAAGGGGAGGCGACGAAATTGATACAGCCGCCCATTGGCTTCAAAGGCTGTATACTGCTTGTCTGAGACCTTCAAGGGTACCTGATGATAGGCGCTTTTCAGATCATAAGTCGAGAACACCGTGTACTCAGCCAATTTATTAACCATATCATCGATGCGCGGCAATGGGTATGCGTCCAAGTCCGTATACTGATTGATGGTCTGTGAATAGTCAATGCACAGCCGTTTCTTGTGAGGTTGTAGAGGGTTCTTAACAATAACGACCTGGGCGCGCCATGGCGACGAACAAGGCTCGATGATATCCTCTGTTAAAAGCCGAGAAATCTCAGCCGCAATAAAAGACTGGTCTTCCTGACTGAAACGGCGTGACTTTGTTATAATCGGTTTGCATCGAGGAGGGATACTGGCAAACAGTGAGGGTTCATCCAGTGAAGCTGCTGACAAGGCACAGAACGGTAATCGAGGTCGTATATTAGAAATAGTGAGTTCAGGTTTGGATCCGCCGAACTCAATGGTAAGCTTCTTATGCTGCTTTTGAAAATCCAGCCCTAAGATAAGATCACTACATAAGTCCTTGAGCACCGAAAGCCGGGTGGAGGGATACCTGTGACCTTTAAGCATTATTTCAACTACACAGAAGCCAGAAATTCTGGTATTAAGTGATGACTGAGCCATCGCAACTGCCTGGTCCGATGGAAAAACATGTAGCTTTAACTGTGCAACAGTCTGTTCCCTAATGAAACTATCAGTGCTACCTGAGTCAATTAAGGCATCTAAAGTATGTCCATTAATTGATGCTTTTGTAGCTGCATGGAATAGATTCTGAGGACAAGCAGCTGTAATTGGTGTCGTTGCACAAAGAGTGGCTGAAATTCTAGGTGTGTTTCTTCGAGAAAAAACCCGAGAGGAAGCACGATAGTTTTTAGTTGGAACATCCTGATAGGCCCTTACTGGGGCAGTTCGGTAGGACTTAGCTTGATAAGCCCTCGTAGAGGCTCTTGATAGGCAAACCTTTACAAAATGACCCTTTTTGTTGCAATGACTGCAAAACGCATTGCGAGCAGGGCAGAATCTCCGAGGGTGAAACTCATCACCACAAAAAAAGCATTTCTTAGATTGCCAAGAGGCTGCCACAGTGGGGTCATCATCCTCTTCATCAGTGAAGTCATCAGATCGATCGTCAGGGATAAAGTCCTCCCTAATAGAGTTCACCTGTGGCCTCTTAAATTGCCTGACTGTAGTTAAGGCAGCAGACCGAGGTCTGGGCACTGTAAAAAGGTCTGCATTTCTTTTTGCCAGATCTAGAGAGCAAGCCAGGTCATAAGCTCTCTGCAGCTCAAGTGTCTTACTTTCCAGTAGACGCTGGCGTATAAATGGGGAGGCAAGCCCGCAGATGAACGCATCACGGATCATTTCTTCGCGGTATAGCTCAGCTGAGGCTGCCCGAAAGTTACAGTCCATACTAAGTCTGCGAAGCTCTTGGAGGAATTTATCAATGGATTCCTCCGGCCCTTGTTGGGCTGTAGCTAGTAGATGTCTAGCATAGACCTCATTCGGTGTCTTAGTATATAGTCTCTTAAGCGTCTGAATTGCCTCCTCATAACTGTCCCAGTCTTCCACATACTGAAATACATTCGGGGTGACACAGTTGATGAGTATCCGCAACTTTGAGTTATCATCAGCTTTGCAATACTCAAGAAAATTCTCAAACGTGCGATACCAGTGTTTCCACACCTTACCGGCTGCTGGGGTGTTTGGGTCCAAGTCAAGACGCGATGGTTTAAGGATGTTTTCCATGATGGGTGATTCCCTGGATCCTTAGCTCCGAGTTCGTCCAAAAAGTTTGAGTGCGAAGTTTTTCAAAAGTTGATTAAATTGTCGTAAGAATGAGCCTTACGCGTGGTAAACTTAATGTAAGCTTTAATCAACTTAAAACGGTGCTGCATACAAAAGAGGTCTTACCCTATGCCTCTTCCAGAGCTAACTGATCAGTCCAGTATTTATCCTGGACTGATTACAGGAAGTGATGTCATACAGGAAGCTGAAAAGTGTTACCACACAGTCCATGCCAGTGTTTATGCTGCACTCGAGCCTCCTCCCGTCTTTCCTCATTTAACTCTATCCGCATAACCCTCTATTCCCTTCTCCCTCATATGCTTGTCTAGCCTCCCCTTAAATGCATCTATACTTTTCGCTTCAACCACTCTCTGTGGTAGCGAGTTCCACATTCTCACCACTCTTTGGGTAAAGAAGTTTCTTCTGAAATCCCTATTTGATTTCTTGGTGACTATCTTATATTGATGGCCTTTAGTTTTGCTCTTCCCCACAAGTGGAAATACTCTCTCTGTATCTACTCTAAAATCTTGCATAATTTTAAAGACCTCTATTAGGTCACTCCTCAGCCCTCTCTTTTCAAGAGAAAAGAGACCCAGCCTGTTCATCCTTTCCTGATAGGTGTACCCTCGCATTTCTTGTATCATCCTTGTAAATCTTTTTTGCACCCTCTCCAGTGCCTCTATAACCTTTTTGTAATATGGCGACCAGAATTGTACACCGTACTCCAAGTGTGGTCTAACCAAGGTTCAATACAAGTTTAGCATAACTTCTCTACTTTTCAATTCAATCCCTCTAGAAATAAACCCTGGTGCATGGTTTGCTTTTTTTATGGCCTTGTTAATCTGTGTCGCTACTGTCAGTGATTTGTGTATTTGTACTCTTAGATCCCTTTGCTCTTCTACCCCACTTAGATTTCCAAGTAATATGTGACCTCCCTATTTTTCTTACCAAAATGTAATACCTCACATTTATCTGTGTTGAATTTCATTTGCCAATTATATGTCCATTCTTCAAGTTTATTAAAGTCTTCTTGCCACCAGGATGGAAATGATGGGCAGCTTCTTTAGGACACTTGTGGACCCAACCATGATGCTGGGTATGATGGGTGTTGTTGCAGCTTCCACTGCAGCACAAGCAGAAGCGATCCAACATCTGAGTGCTGCAGTGGAAGCACAGACTGCTCTCCTGCAGTCTCCGCTTGCCTGCCATGCAAGATCACACTGCTGCAATCGTGGCTGGGTTTACGAGTGTGAAAGGGGCTTGCAGGGTCTCTCAGCAGTCCAGCAATCTGTCCTCTCCGGGGGAGTGGCAGTGGCTCCATGGAGCAAGAACCAGCTGTCCTCTCTCAGGATGACAGCATTCATACTCCCTGCCACTCTGCCAATGCCCTTGCTGCTGTCTGTCAGCCAGCCGGCCCAGACTGCTGCCGCCTATGCCGAGGTGGTGCAGTCTACAGCCGGGCATTCTAGGCCCAGAGCTGCTCGAGGTCGTCCTCCAAGGCCATCTGCAGTCTCACCCACGGAAAGTCAGCAGCCTTCCACCAGCCATGCTGCAGCCACTGGGGTAGCACTGCGTAGGAGCACTAGAGTAGGCAAACAAAAGACAAATACTAAGGGAATACACAAGGGTGATTAGTTGACGTTGTGCAGTTTGGCATTGATAAATTATAAATTATGTTTGGAATGTTTGTTTTGTGGTGGCTCTCATTTCAGCTTTGTGCCCAAGAGGACACTGTGATGTTCCGTGACAGAGGGATGATAAGCTAGGGAAATGGTGAGCAATGGGGATCTGGGGTTTCATTCAGGGGAACCAGATTCTGATGAGGCGCTCATGGACAGCCATCCAGAATGGGGATCTGCTGCCTGTCTCCTCCTCAACTTCCACTTCCTCCTCCTCTTCCTGAGGTGATCCCGGAACCATGATGGCCAAGTTGTGGAGGATGCAGCAGACCCCCATGAATTGGGATACCCACTCCAGCATGTACCAGAGGGCTCCTCCCGAGCAGTCAAGGCAGCGGAAACATTGCTTCAGAACCCCGATGGTCTACTCGATGAGGTTCCTCGTGGCAGCATGGTTTTCATTATATGAGTGCTGGCCACGAGTGGTGGGATTGCGGAGGGGAGTCATCAGCCAGGTGTAGAGCAGATAGGCCTTGTATCTGAGCAGCCACCCTTGGGTTTTCGTGGTGGCTGGAAGATTGCTGGCACACCGGACTGGTGCAAGTTGAAGGCATCATGACTGCTGCCAGGATACCGGGCATTCACCATCATGATGTGCTGAGTGTGGTCTCACACCAACTGCACATTAAGTGAGTGGTAGCCTTTGCGGTTGTGGTACATCTCAGGTTTGATATGTGGTGCCCGCAAAGCCACATGTGTGCAGTTGTTGGTGCCCTGCACTATGGAGAAGCCTGATATCCTGGCAAAGCCACATGTGTGCTCCTCTTCAGAGAGAAGACAATGAAGTCCCTTCTTCTGGAGTAAAGAGCCTCCCAGATGCTGCGATGGACGGCAAACTAGAAAATTTTTGCTATGTCTCCTCTCCTGCTCCAGACTGGAAGGATCTGGTGGCGAACAAATTGAGGGCCACGGTGATCTTGAGGACCACTGGCAGTGCAGTCGTCGCCCTGCTCTGAGGCTCCAGGTCTGGTTCCAGGAGGTGGCAGCCTCCTAATACACTGCTCCTGGCTTAAATGCAGGTAGGTAAGTGCTCCTGAAGACCCTAGGTGGCTACGGTCTCCTGCTGAGAGCCCTCTGCCCCTCCTCTTCCTCCCTCTGCAAGCAGCTTGTCCTCTTCCTTGCTGCCTTCGCTCCTTCTCCTTGTCATACTCCAGCACGAGGGGGTCTGCAAGTAGAGCCCCCATGACTGGGAGCAAGTGGTGTGAGCAGAACCCTTGAAATCAGAAGCAAGGCGTTCTCCATTTGCAGCAACACTCCGTCACCTCACCAACTTTAAATAACAGTAGAAAGCTCCAAACAGCTTCACAAACTTACACAGAGCCAATACAAATCAAATAGCAAGTCAGCTGCAAGTTGTTGCTGATCTCTTTAAATAGCGCTGTTGGGGGGTCCTTCCTACTGCTGAACGCATGTTCAGCTGTTCATGATTTGGCGAGGACGTTGAGTGGAGCGGCGACGCCCAAAGTGGCAGGTCATGCGTCAAATCAGCGTTGCACACTGATTGACGTCACGATCTGCCTCATTATCATTTGCCCAGCGAGCGCAGGCAGCTGCTGAGCTGCCCAAAATGGCAGCCGCCACGGGACCCGCCAGAAGTGGGCGGCAACGATGTGGCTGCCATTTTTCCTCTGAAACTGGCCTGATCAGCCGGCGCTAAGGTGCTGAATTTCACGGCCATTACATTTATGAGTGCACCAGCATATGTGTATTACAATTTACTCTAACTGTTTTGAAATTATGTTCTCAATTGGAGTATCCAATTGAATTGCAGCCTCCAATTGAATTGCAGCTGTACATCAGATATCATCAGTATGAGTTACCGTAAAGTTGGGCCTGTAGATCTCCGCCCCAGAGAATAAGGTCATGAGTTCAAGTCCTGCTGGGACCTGAGGGCATAATGTAGGTTGACATGAGAGAGTGCATCATTGTCAGAGGTGTTGTCTTTCTGATGAGATGTTAAACCAAACCCAAGTCCACTTGCCCAGGGGAATGTAAAAGATCCCATGGTAGTATTTGAAGAAGAGCAGAGTTCTCCTGGTGTCTTGACCAATATTCCTCCCTCAACCAACACCACCAGACATAGATTATCTGGTCATTCACTTGCTGTTTGTGGGACCTTGCTGCGTTGAAATAGGCTGTGATGTTTGCCAAATAACAAGAGTGTTTACAATTGAAAAGTAATCCATTTGTTCTGAGGAAGTGACAAGATGCTACATAAATACAAGTCTTTCTTTCTTATCACCTGTCCAGTTTTGGACAAATGGATTTTAGGTCTTCGACCTGAAACGTTAACTCTGTTTCTCTCTCCACGGATGCTGCCTGGCCTGCTGAGTTTTTCCAGCATTTTCTGTTGTTATTTTGGATTTTTCAGTGGACTGTCTGGAATTTCTGAAATTTATAAACATTTAAATAAAAGGTAATTTTCCACTTCTGTCTGTGTCTCATGATGGTAATGCATCAATTAATAAAGTTTTTAAGGTTTTAAATTAATTAGCATAATTGGCAAAGCAAATCTCAATACCCAAGCCTTGATCCAATTCCCGACCTACCCCTATCTCATCCATTTTTGATTTTGGACTTTGCAAAAGATATCACCTTACACCATCATGGAAGATTCTCTAATCTTCAGATCTGGCAATGTGACTTCATGCAGTTAAGATATTACCACCGATTGGTGTAAAACTGTGGATGTTATTGATAAGCCCATACAACCTGCACAACGAGCAAGATGAGAGTAAGAGGCATATTCAGACAATTTAGATTAAACATTCTACAGGAAACTCTTTGGTATCCGGCACCGACGGGACCGGCGTGGTGCCGGTTGATCAAAAGTTCCGGATAACGGAGAGTTATATCTACCGAGGCTATTTTTAACAAACAAAAATAAAAAAATCAAGAAATGTGCAGTATACAGTATTTGGGTACTCACCTACAGAATGTTGTGTTAAATGGATGGTGGAAGATGCTTGATTAAGTACAGTACTGCCAGTTGAGGGTAATCCATAACTCTTTAATTACTTAACAGTAAAACAAAACTTACACACAGTAAAATGGCCGATCAGAAGAGACTCCCGGCAGCGCGGGAGAATCAGACTCCTGTTACTGCAGTGTTCGGACTTCCGACAGCGCCAGGAGGCCGAGTAGTGGTACTTTGGAGAACTACCCCCACTGACTAACTCGGCGTTCGTGGGAGACTCGGACTCGGACTCGGCAACATTGCCGGTTATTTGAGAGGAGTTTTCGGAGTACTCGGCGTTCGCGAGAGACTCGGACTCGGACTCGGCAACATTGCCGGTTATTTGAGAGGAGTTTTCGGAGTATGATTTTTGCCGGTTAAGAGAGAATTCCGGATATTTAGGTGCCGGTTAAACAAGAGTTTCCTGTAATATAATCTAGAACTTTCATGTCTTTTCCAGCCTTGAACTCTTAATGCAGTGCATTCCAGATCACAACAACATGATGCGTAACTTAATTTGCACCAAGTCCATCACCCTATGCTTACTGACCTATATTGGCTGCCGGTCCGGCAACGCTTTGATTTTAAAATTCTCGCCCTTGTTTTCAAATCCCTCCATGGCCTCTTCCCTCCCTATCTCTGTAATCTCCTCCAACCCTCCGAGAACTTTGCGCTCCTCTAAATCTGGCCCCTTGCGCATCCCCGATTTTCATCGCTCTACCATTGACGGCCGTGCCTTCAGCTGTCTAGACCCTAGGCTCTGAAATTCCCTCCCTAAGCTTCACCATATCTCTACCTCTCTCTCCTCCTTTAAGATGCTCCTTACCTCTGGGCCCCCTGTTCTAATATCTCCTTATGTGGCTCGGTGTCAAATCTTGTTTGATATCGCTCCTGTAAAGCGCCTGGGGAAGTTTTACTATGTTAAAAGTGCTATATAAATGCAAATAGTTGTTGTTGTACACATTTTTCCCTTGTCACCTGTGGTTCTTTTCCCAATTACCTTAAATCTGTGTCCTCTGGTTACCAACCCTTCTGCCACTGGAAACAGTTTCTCCTTATTTAATCTATCGAAACCATTCATGACTCTGAACACCTCTATCAAATCTCCTCTTATCCTTCTCTGCTCTAAGGAGAACAACCCCAGCTTTTCCAGTCTCCCCACATAACTGAAGACCCTTATCCCTGGTACTATTCCAGTAAATCTCTTCTGCACCCCCTCTAAGGCCGTGACAATCCTTCCTAAAGTGTAGTGTCCAGAATTGAACAAAATAGTCCCACTGAGGCCGAACCAACTTTTTATAAAGGTTTAGCATAGGGGTTAGGCACTTTGATGCGATTCTACCTGTAACTTTCAAGGAGCAGATATTTTGTGCCTTCCACCTTTTTTTTTAAAATTGTTGTGGTGTTGTTTTCATTTGATGGTATTTTTGTCTGACATGTATATACTTATAGTTTTTTTTACAAGAATATCATCCTCTGATGAAATTTTTTTTTAAAAATCTGACAAGTGGAACAACAACATACTTATAAATCACCTTTCATTTTTAAAATATTTCTCGGGATGTGGGTGACTCTGGCAACGCTGCATGTACTTCCCATCCCTGGCTGCCCTGAGAAGGAGATGGTGGCCCGTGTCCTTGAGCTGCTGCAGTATTTGTGGTGATGGTGGTCCCACATTGGTGTTTGATGGAATATTCCTGGATATTGACCCAGCAGTGATGAAGGAACAGCAAGATCTGGCCAATCAGGTTGGTGTGTGACTAGGAAGGGAACAAGGAGGTAATATTGCTGTTCCTGCAGGTTGCAGGGCAGGGAAGTGTTGTTGAAGTAACCTTGGTGAATCACTGCAATGCATCCAGAAAATTTAATGTAACAAACGTCCCAGGAACTTTACAGGGAATCGAAGGACATTGAGCAAGAAGTGGGAGAGAAGATATGGGCAGTGACTGAAATAACTGAGGTACAGATTGTTTGAGGCAGAAGATCAGCCATGATCTTATTGAATGGTGGAGCAGGCTCGAAGGGCCGAATGGCCTACTCCTGCTCCTATTTCTTATGTTCTTATGTTTGCTGTAGAATTCATTGTTCTTTTAATAGCTGACAGTCTACACTTGTACCGTTACATAGAAATGTTTAAATGCCTATCACTTAGTCTCTCTCAATGTTTTTCCTGGAGCAGTCTTGATGGAGAGCTCATAGTACTCTTAGAAGACTGACAGGTATGAAATGTACTCCAATTACCCATCTTTATAAAATGATCTTCAAATTAAAGTGCTGGGTATTTTAAAGGATAATGGTGCAATCTAACTGAAGTATTCTTTTCCTCATTTTTCTTCACTTTCCTTCTCTCCTCTCTTAGCGCACTGATTCATGCTGCGCCTTAGTGATTTGAACTGTAGCAAACATCTCCTTTTAGAAATATATCATCTATAAACCTGCTATTGTGAATGAAAAACTGACACTAAAGGGTCGTTTTTAACTCCCGCCGAGAAGCCGGCTGGAGAGGACTACGTTCCCGCTCGGGAACCTTCATTGGGGGGCCCGGCAGATTTGAACTGTCAGGCCTTATTTGAATGCTGCCAGTCAACTGCTCACCCACTGCGGGCAGAAAGTGGCAGCTGGCCGGCGGGATGGGGTGGGGGGTGTAGACAAAGATCGCGTGGTCTGGAGACCACCAGCTGGCGGGGTGCCTGAGGTAGGCACTCGCTCAGGAACAGCTTAAAATGTCATGGGCGTCCCACATACACCATGGGACCTCAATTTGCATTTATTAATAAGGTTTCTGCCAAAATTCAGCGAGAGTTTTGATGATGGATGAAACTAACTGTTTTAAAATGAAGAATCGGCGGGAAATGGAGCCGCTCCTTTTAGCCATTCTCCCGTTCCTTTCCCGATGATTGGGGAAGAGTTAAAATTCCCCCTTAAGTCTAAAGTGTTAAGAACAGGCTTTCAGTCTGATCGAATTCAGCTTTTCCTCTGAAATAATTTACAGTATGATCACTGCAAAATTGACATTAGTCTCTGATGACCGATATTTTGTACAAGTTCCATTTATTTGTTCAGAGGGAGCTGGGAACACTTGCATCTAGATGATGTGACAAGAAAATGACCGCTAAGCTCAGGGAATGTTTGTATAGAAATGTGATAATGTACAGGAACTTACAAGAACATAGTGACAGTATCAGACAAATATGGTGTTATCATGCAATGCCAGCTCTGAAACAGGAATGTGTGGTATTTGAGTTAAAGAGCATAGTCTGTTTTCAATTAACTTCATCTACATATGCAAATTTTGTATAATTAGCATCATTAATTGACATTAGGAAAGTATGTGGAGCAGTAGAATGTGGGATCAATCCTGCAATTCTTCCTGCACCAATATTCACAATCTTTGCCGTACTGTTAGGAAGGGTAGACAAGTTTAGCACTGGAATGAGTTTAATTTTATTCTAACTGAGCTTTAGAAACTTATGTCTACATCAGCTCTCTCTTATACACCTGTTGGCATTGTACTGGAGAGCAAAGAGCATCCATGAGCCTCTGGAGAACCATAAATGAAATCTCCTCAAAATATTTAAAAGTAAGTAAGGAACATTCTCTTGTGAAGATTGACCATTCTCTTGTGAAGCAGTGCGGAATGCACTGAGGAGGAATTATTTCATCCGTCTTTTAGTGGATTCAAATCATCTTCTGCAATAGAATTAAAGTCAGTCTTTGTTATGTTTTCAACTGGAAAGCTGGATCCCAGCCTAGGATTGTGAACGATTATATTTAATTGATGAGTCTTATCTGAAAGTTCTTATTAGACTCAGGGAGCTCTTAAAATTTCTTTCCAAACCAAAGGGAAAGGCGGGTAGAGTTTTGTGGATTTAGAAAAGGCAGTTAAGATCTTGACAGGGTTTGTAATTAGAGAACGTAATCGAGTTTGCACCTAGTCTGATAGGTGGCAAATGAAGTTTAGTAAGGACAAATGCAAAGTACTGGAATTAAATAGAGGAGGCACTGCACAGGTGCTCTAGGAGTAGGATAGAACTTGCCAAGGGGGAAGCTGGAAGAAACCCAGGGGTATTAACTGATTCATCACGCGTCATGTTCTAACTGTGTGATGTACAATAAACTAAGTGAGCACAGTTGCCACATCCGTTGAGTCTAAGTCAGCAGTGGCCGCACTGAAGCTGTAAGTGGCTCACACCCGAAGTGCTGTGTAAGGTTCTGGTCACTGCAATATAAAAGTGCCATTCAGGCCATAGAGGCGGTGCAGAGGAGAACAACAAGGCTGAACCCCATGTTAGTGGGAAGAACTATAAGTAACAATTAGATAAACTAGGGCTCTTCAGCTTTGAAAAGAAATGAGTAGTACCTTACTGAGGTGTAGAAGACACTTGATGGATTGGAGAAATAAACCAGGAAAAGTACTTTCAGCTACACTGAGGCAACAGGACTAGAGGATGTTGTGTAGGGCACCGCAGAGCATTTCTTTACACATAGGGTGATCAGATGTTGCAAGAAATGATGGTTGAAACCAAAACACTGGATTCATTTAAGAATCAGCTAAATGCTGCAATAGGAATATGGTAGAATTGGTATTTTTGAAGAATAAGATCAAATAAGCAGAAGGGCTTTCTTAATCCAAATATATCTTGTGGTCTTGACAGTTGTGTTGCTTCTTCCCCAGATTTTCTCTTCTCTCCTAAAAGTACTGGCTCTTACTGACCTGGCAACCCTCCTAATTCACCTAAGTGGTCAATCTTCATCTGTTGGTGTAAACGCTGAATGGCTGCAGGTTAGTTGATCATGGAGGTCAACACAGCTGAACCTGAACTTGCCCTTAGCCAACATACACAGATGTAAAATTTCCAGTAAAAGGTCACTATATAACAGTCAGGAACAGGAACTGGGCTGTTTCTTCTGTCTTTAGTCCAGATGATCAGCTAATCCAACACAGATCAGGGATTGAGCCTGGGATCTTCCGGTCTGTATGACTCAATACCACAATGAACAGTATTTCACTCATTAAGTCATTGTGGCAACTACAACTCTGCATGTGCTTAATAAAACAACATCATTTCTTTTACACATGTCTTTAAAGTAAATAAACCCTTACTTATCCATAACAACTGCTCCTGTCAGCTACAATTCACTGCTCATGTTGCTGGCCAAGCATCAGGTGTCACAGCCTGAACCAACAGGCAAGAGCAACATTTCAAAAGGTGAGTTTGTTCAGATTTTATTTAGGCACAAAGGGATGTATAACTTTACAAACCTGAGCTGTTTGCTTCAGACTGCCTGCTTGACTCCTATGTCTTTAGAGCTGAATAAAAGGCAGACGTTGCTGGAGGCAGCAGAGAATCCAGTGTTCTCTGATGGCTACAATGATGTTAGTTGTAATATGATACCCCCCCAACCCCCACTAAAATGTCAAGACAGGATCACCGGGGCCGATTGTAACTTGCCAAAATCGGTGTTAATGGGCTCAAAATGAGAATCACTGCCCGCTGCTATATTTCCAAGAGCCAACAGCTGGCCACCCATGGCGATAGGCCCGTTTTTAGTATGCTAATCAGTATCCTATGATGTACATAGGATCTTGATTGCCACATTAGGACAGAACTAGTCGAAGTGTCCTCCGTACACTCTGACCATTACTGGCAATACAGCCACAGAGGCTCCCTGAAAGATAAATTTTAAATGATTTTGTAGGGCCAGCAAGAGCAGGACTTACCTTGATGCCGGCCGGGCAGTGACCTGAATCTAGCAAGCTGGATCGGGAAGCCCGTTTGAAGTGGACAGTTTGCCAGTTCTATTTAAATGAAGCGCAGTCCTCAAAATGGCTGCCAAAATGAAGGCGCAGTTGGTGTGTTCCATCAATCCACTCCCCACACACAGATAAAGGAGGACAGAGGACAATACTGCACACCCCTTTCTATGCACACTGTTGATTAAAACTATTGGAGAAACTGACTTGGAGCTGTTGTCTCTGTGCCAGGAATTAAGGTTCTAAATGCAGAGTTTTAGTTTTACAGATGTTATTATAGGAATGATACTCACACAGAACATACATGGTGATGCGAAGGCTGCAGGTGACCTCACTTTACAGTCGTTGAGCTCATGCCACAGGTTGGCCAACCCGCGATCCCCCTCACTTCCTTACAATGGTCCCGCTTTTTAAGCGCAGCTGGAAGTCCAACACATCACATCCCTTGCATGACCCTTACTCCTGGTTTACATTAGATATGATTAGCTCAATATACCAAAGACTCACTCTCTTGTGGTATCAGGAGGTAAAAGACTCCACAGTACGTTCCTTCAAACCCCTGGGTCCCACGGTCTGAAATTTCTTGCCTAAGCCCCTCCGTCTCTCACCTCCTTTAAGGCCCTCCTTAAAACCCATCCCTTTGACAAAGCTTTTGCTCGTCCTTCCTAATATCTCCTCCTTTGGCTCTGAGTCCATTTTTCCTTTGCACCTCTGTGAAGCACCACGGGACGTTTTTCTATATTAAAGGTGCTATATAAATGCAAGTTGTTGTTACTGTTGTTAAAAATAGGTACATATATATCTTAATATTGCTAACTTTTATGCAGTACTTTTTCTGTTTTGTAATTTTTAAGCATTCCGCAGGGCCCCAAAGAGGACTAACTAATTGTGTGTTTCGTGCTTTGATTACATAAATAATTTCTGATGAACAAGTAAACAGTAATGGATATTTTATCACTGCACTAATCATGCAAAAGCACAAATGGCTCAGAAGAAATTCATAAGGGATTAGTTATTTTTTGTGTTTCCCCCATTTTATATTTGCAGATAGTGAAGATGTTTAAATTGTAATGTTGAATTTATGTTTTTCAACCATTTTTACTGGAAGCAATGTGTTAAGATTGTTGCTGCTGAGTTTACCAATTTATATTACAGGAACACTGAAAACAACTTTCAGTCACAACTTTAGTGGGATACCAGGGCTCCCAATGTGCCCGACTTGTGGAGCCGCAGGCAATCTCAGGGTAAACTTGCTGCTAATGAAACCCAGCATTAACCCTGTGTGTACTGCCGCCAATACTTACTAGATTTGCTAAGGGCGGTTTGCCCATCTTCCTGGCGACCGACCTCAGCGAATCCTACAATTTTAGTCTTGGATTACCGGCTGTTTTATGAGATCCACCTAAAGGGAGCTGTAGGCCCCAAAACCCTACTAAGCACAGGACAAAGGCAGCTTTTAACTATCTGGCTGAAGGTTTGCATGCCTGCAGCCAGACTGAAACAGTATCCAGTGCCGGTGGTGTCGACAGCCATTTATGTTTTCAGTTGGTAGCACTTTGCCTCCCGGAGTGTAGCGAGGAAGCATCTCTTGAGCTGTTCTCCATGCTACTGGGGTCACTAGTACCAGCTTACATTGCAGTATTGCTGGCTGAGGCAGGGTGATCTCTGGTACCAGCGTTGTAAGGTAAGTACAACATTGAATGACACTGCCACCCATTACAAAAGCGCAATAAAAAAAAATGAGCTTTATCACCGCCAGGGAATTAACATTCGAAAGTGTTACACCTCAGCATTGCATTAACAGAGGATTACTGTATTTGACAGCCGGCAGGAAGGAAATGGCGATGTTATGCCCATTATCTAATTATCTCTTTTGTTGTCCAACTTGACAGATGCTGTTTGCCTTTCAGCAGATGAAACATTCTGCCTGAAGGCAGCACCATCTGATTTCTTTCATGGAGATGTCAGGGGGAAAGAAGGAGATTGCACTTAAAACTGAGCACCTTCAGTGTGGGCAGTGGGGCAGTAGTAAGGTCACCATATATCATTATTCACAGTAGTTACCACAGCCGATGTACAGAATACTAACTTAGAAACTATAAAATACAATATTTATTGCACTTATTTGGAAGACCTGATAAGGTATAAGTGATAACATTTAAGTGAGTTATCTAGGTCTTCCTTCTGCTTGAATAAAATCTTTATTCCTCATTCCCCTATTAACTGCTGTATTTGTATTAAAAAAATCACTTAAAAGGTAACTAACTGAGGTATTTTAAAATCTACCTATGATTGACTATTATAAGCCTTAATTCTCTGCAATAGATCGAGAGCTGCTTGATTACACTCCATACATATTAAACTTTAAAGGTCCCATGTGTAGCACAATTTTCATGAAGTACAGTACCCAAGTTCATTGTGAAGTTAATATGTGTAAAATAAAGCTTCCCTTTTTGTTGGAGATGTTGATTACAGAAGGAATGGAAGACACAGCCAGCACAATTTTTGAAACTTTTGTAAATAAATTGCTAAGGACTTAACAATCTGTAGCTTCCATTTTGGTATAGTGGGTGCGGGTCAGAGCGGGGTGGAATATTGTTTTTAAAAAAAGCTAATGGAGTTTGTGGCAAAGATAAAGGGGTAAAAATTCAGTTGGTTGCGCCTCCCGTTAGCGCCTTAAGAGGGCGCTAATGGGGCGCAAAGCCGCTAACGCCCGGGCGCAGCGATGTTTGCGCCGCTCGGGAACTTAACTAGAGATTGTGCGGCGGCGCTAAACTTTACCGCTGCGACCACCTGCGCGCGCAGATTGTGACGTCATTCCATGGTGCAACGCCCTTGTGGCGCCCCCTGCCTTACCGCCTGGCGCATCCAACGACCAGAAGACTGGAACGCTATCAATCGCTGTGGGGCTGGGGGGGGGGCGCTATTTAAAGGGGGCCTCTTCCTGTCTTTTATCGTTGGTGGCATTTTTGAACTACGCATTCTGAGAGAGAGAGGGAGAGACTTCTGGAGAGATTCAACATTGTGTGAAGGAGTTTTGGGTACTGAGCAGCACTTTGCAGGTTCATTTTGATTTGCCATTCCTTGTATCGATTTAGCAGAGACTGTGGGAGCTGCACTCTGAGCTCTTTGCCTGGTGCTCTCCATTGTTCTTTCCAGCACATTTGATGTGCAAGTCTCTCCAGGCCGAGATTCAAGGCAGCAATGAACAGGATGTGGATGGAAAGCAAGATTAACCATCCCCTTTAAGAACTGGCCCGTGCCATTGTGTGTGTGTTCCATTGCTGACTGACATTACATGAGCTTCGCCAGCGCTCTGAGTTAGCGCCTCACTCCTTGGCCTTTGCGCCTTAAGACAGGTGTGCAGCGCCTGATTTAATGCTCCACTCACCTCCCGGGGCGGTAAAAGTGAAGTTTCCAGTCAGTGCCGATAATTAGCGCCAGGCGCTAATATTTGCGTCCAGACGATATTTGCGCCCCAAATGGGGCGCGACCTAATTTTTCCCCCAAAGTGTTTTCCCTTTATTAGTTTATTGATTGTTTTCTTTATTATTGGCTGCAGCACACACAGGGTTAATACTGGGATTTATTAGCTGTTTCTGCAAGGTATAGGGAGACGCATTTCATTCAGGCAAGTCAATTATGTGCACTTGAATTTTGGTTCCTGTCACACAAAGGGGAGCTAAATATGCTTATATTGATTGGATACAGACTCATTGGTGTAATTCTGCCCAATAATGCCTTTGATAGATGACTGGACAATGTGCTAATTGCTAGCCATAACTAGTAACTCAAGTTACCTGGTACAGTGCAAAGAGCCAAGGTGGTGGTGGTTTTGCAGAGAAGATGGGGCTAATAAAAGTTAGATTTGAGAGAAGTGAATTTTAAGGAGGGTCTTAAAGGAGGAGAGGAAATTGGAGAGATGGTGGGGTTTAGGGAGGGAATTCCAGAGCTTGGGGCCTACACCGCTGATGACACAGTTGCCAATGGTGGAGCGAGGTGTGGGGGGTGGTGTTGAAGGATGCATGGGGCCATAGTCAGAGAAATGGAGAGTTGTTGGGTGGGGTGTTGTTGGTCTGAAGGAGGTTACAGAGATAAGGAGGTGTGAGACTATGAATTGATTTACATATGAGGATGAAAATTTTAGATTGGTGGTTGAGGGACCAGGAGAGTCAGTAATTGGCTGCAGTCCTTTGATGAACAATGCTGTGGTTGGAAGTTTGTAGTGTGGGTCTATCTAGGTTCTGTGGGCACCAGATTGCTGATCAGTCTGAAGCTAGCCTAGAGACTGCACTAAATCAATAACTCTGTGGCAGTATAATTAGTGAACATCTGTTTTAAAGGTTCAGTATATGTTGAGAGATAGCTCATGAAGAAACGACTGTATATAGATATATATAATATTGAGGGGAATAGTAAAGTTTGTAATTGCTGTAGCACATAGTATTTTTAACCAAATGTTGTTCATTTCCCTGTCCTACGTTAAATAAGTTGTCTAATTAGTTTATAACCTGAGCCTCAGTCTGATAGTGTGTAGAATTTGCATACTCAAAACAAAACAAAATGAAAAAGAAAAGAAAAACTTGCATTTATATAGCGCCTTTCATGACCACTGGATGTCCCAAAGCCTTTGCAGCCAATGAAGTACTTTTTGAAATGTAGTCACTGTTGTAATGTTGGAAATAATAACATGTTATATTAAGGTAAGCCAGACTAAAGTGGCAAGGGTTCACTGTTCAATCTCTGGGTCTCGCTATTGTTGACCTAGATGTTGGGCAGATAAAAGCATGCTCCGATCCAAAGTGAATAGGAGATCCTCTTATGGGCGTGGTCGGTGATATTAAGCCTGAGTGGAATATCAAGGGTAAAACTCAAATGTAACAGGAAATGATATGGAATATTTGATTGAAGTGTCTTGTGTAGTGGGGAATAAAATTCCCACAGAGAAAGTGAAATATTGCACAAAGTGAAGCACTTGAGAGATATGTGTGTTTCCCCAGAAATGGCTGGCTGCCAACTTGAAAATCTGTTATTGGGGTTGAAGAATTCAATTGGTTGGTCCATCTGAACCAGAGGAGAATGTGTTGCCAGACCAAGTTACAGAGGGAAGCTAGAGGAAAGCTTAGCTTAATCAATAAAAACAGAGAAAGAAATCTTTTAAACTGAAGTAGTGCAAATACCTGAATGTAGTGTGCACTTTTGTATCCAGCATGTGATAGGTAACAAACATTTCTGCCACTGGATTTACACGGACACTTTTGGTATAAGCAAAGGACTCTATAACCCAACTGATCTCTAAGGACCAATAATAATCAAATTGGTTCATTTCTTAAATCCATACCACTCCCAATACAAGCACAACAATAACATATCAATATACTTCTCTGACATTGCTGTTTGTGGGCGCTTGCTGTGTGCAAATTGGCTGTCATGTTTCCTACATAACAGTGACTACACTTCAAAAGTACTTAATTGACTAAAGCACTTTGGGACATCCTGAGGTTGTGAAAGGCACTATAAAAATGAAAGTCTTTCTTTCTTTACACACCCTGTTTAATCAAAATGTGCCATGGCTGCACACAATGTTTATGTGCACAAAAACTCTTGAAAATACAATAAATAAGAACATATGGGGACAAAAGCAAACTACTGCGGATACTGGAAATCCGAAATAAAAAACAGAAGGTGCTGTAAATACTCAGCAGGTCGCATCTGTGGAGAGAGAAACAGAGTTAACGTTTCAGGCCGATGACCTTACATCAGAGCTGGAAAAAGTTAGAGATGTAACAGGTTTTAAGCAAGTGCAGAGGCAGGGAAGGGGGGGGGTGGGGGGAGGGGGAGGGAAGAACAAAAGGGAAGGTCTGTGATAGGGTGGAAGGCAGGAGAGATAAAATGACAAAAAGGATGATGGTGCAAGGCAAAAGCAGATGGTAATGGGACATTAAAGAAACAAAAGATGGGTCTAGAGGAGGTGAAAATGACAAAAGCAGAATCATTACCAGCAAATGTTGTCTGAAGAAATGGGAGCGGTAATTATGATCTGAAATTGTTGAACTCAATGCTGAGGCCGGGAGGCTGTAAAGTGCCTAATCAAAAGATGAGGTGCTGTTCCTCAAGTTTCCGTTGAACTTCATTAGAACAGTGTAAGAGGCCGAGGACAGAGAGATCAGAGTCGGAGTGGGGCAGAGAATTAAAATGACAAGCGACCAGAAGCTCAGAGTCATGCTTGCAGACTGGACGGAGGTGTTCTGCAAAATGATCACCCAATCTGCGTTTGGTCTCCCCAATGTAGAGGAGACCGCATCGTGAGCAGCGAATACAGTATACTAAATTGAAAGAATTACAAGTAAATCGCTGTTTCACCTGGAAGGAGTGTTTGGGGCCCTGGATGGTGGGAAGGGAGGAGGTGAAAGGGCAGGTGTTTCATCTCCTGCGCTTCCACGGGAAGGTGCTGTGGGAAGGGGAGTGGTTGTCGTGGGTGATGGAAGAGTGGACCAGATTGTCGCGGAGGGAACAGTCCCTTCAGAATACTGGAAGGGAAGGGAGGGGAAGATGTGTTTGGTGGTGGCATTATGCTGGAGGTGGTGTAAAGGCGGGGGAGGGGAAGGGGTGAGAGCAGAAGTGCAGGAAATTGAATGAATACGGTCGAGGGCCCTGTCAACCATGGTGGAGGGGAATTCTTGGTTGAGGTAAATGGAAGACACATCGGAAGCATTGGTATGGAAGGTGGCATCATTATAACAGATGCGACGGAGACAGAGAAACTGAGCGAATGGAAGAGAGTCCAGGGAGGAAGTGTAATCAAGGTTAACTGTGGGCTTATAATAGATACTGCCAAAATTGAGACGTTGCTGGACCGGGAACCAATGTAGGTCAGCGACCACAGGGGTGATGGGTGAAAGGGACTTGGTGTGGGTTAAAAAGAAAGACTTGCATTTATTTTGTGCCTTTCATGACCTCAGGACATACCAAAGCACTTTACAGCCAATTAAGTACTTTTGAAATGTAGTCACTGTTGTAATGTAGAAAATGCAGTAGCCAATTTGCACACAGCAAGGTCCCACAAACAGCAATGAGATAATGACCAGATAATCTGTTTTCTTTCAATGATGTTGAATGAGGGATAAATATTGGCCAGGACACCAGGGAGAACCTCCCTGCTCTTCTACGAAAGAGTGACATGGGATCTTTTATGTTCACCTGAGAGGGCAGATGGGGCCTTGGCTTAATGTCTCATCTAAAAGATGGCACCTCCAACACTGCAGCACTCCCTCAGTACTGCACAAGAGTGTCCGCCTAGATTTTGTGCTCAAGTCTCTGGAATAGGACTTAAACCACAACTTTCTGTCTCTGAGGTGAGAGTGGTACCTCTGAGCCATGGGTGACTCTATTAGGATACAGGTAGCAGTGTTTTGGATGAGGATTGGAAAATGGGAGGTCACCCAGGAGAGCATTGGAATAGTGAAGTCTAGAGGTAACAAAGGCATGAATGAGGTTTGCTGAGGCAGGGTCAGAGACAAGTGATATTACGGGGGTGGATGTAGGCCGTTTTGGTGGTGGAGTGGATATGTGGTCGGAAGCTCATCTCAGCGCCAAGGTTATGAATAGTCTGGTTCAGCCTCAGACAGTGGCCAGAGAGAGGAATGGAGTTCATGGCGGGGACCGAAGACAATGGCTTTGGTCTTCCCAATATTTAGTTGGAGGAAGTTTCTGCTCATCCAGTACTGGATGTCGGACAAGCAGCATGACAAATCAAAGACAGGGGAGTAGTTGAGAAAGGTGGTGGTGAGGTTGTGATTTCAGATGATGTTGCCGAGGGGCAACATGTAGACGAGAAATAGGAGGGGGCCAAGGATAAATCCTTAGTTTGACATGTCAGCAACCTTTTAATAAAAGTGTAGCCATCAATAAGTGGTAAACTAATCCTGCTTAGAAATATTAATTAACATTTGTCCGTAATGAGAATTGTTTCTTTAAATCATCATGTAGAAGTAAATGATTTGGTTAATAGATAAAATGGTGGGTAACAGAGGATTGGTTAACACTGCGACCTGCATTTATTATATTGGTGAAATGTTCAAACCAACCAGAACATGACAGCCAATCACAAACTGTTTTTTGTAATGTGAGGATTGTGCAGTGATAATGGCTGGAGCAGTGTGGTCAGTTTCTCTACAATAAATGTGTTCTTGATCAAGACAAAAGCTGATTAAACTTATCCATGGATGTCAGGATTTACTTTCCAGTGAATGATGAATATCCAAAGCTCTAAGATTTATAATACATCAGCCATTAATATGCTGGATCCATGTAAGCTTCCAATGTGTTGTTATATCTCAATGTTTGTATATCCCTTAAATCTATCCCACCACCTGCAATGCACCAAATATTTTTAAATGAAAACCATTTAGCAAATAGTGCAAGAATACTTGAAAGAACCATGTACACTGTCAAGATAAGTGAAGCCTAATGTACTGGGACTACTGGTACTGACTATTACCTTCTATAACACTGAAAATATATTCAGCATTATTGAAGTGGTGGTTGCTCAACTGTATTCAAACAAACATGTCAGGAAAGCAACCCAAAACATAGCATGCAACTTTCGTTCATCCTGAGTGAAACATCAAAAACCCAGCATTCCATCTTTTTTTCAATGCCAGAGCAGTTTTCTGCTTCACACAGGAGGCAGCCATTTTGTGATGGTGATTTGAGATTTTATTGGTAATGGTGTCAATCAGCAGGCGTTTCTTCCTCATTCTCTGCCTCCTCCCTCACCACACACACAGCTGCTTCACAAAACCAGCTTTGTGTTGCTTTTTCTTCACTCCCCTGCATTAATAAAGCCAATTCAGCTAAATTTATGTTGCTAAGCATGCCAGGAAATAATTGTAACTTATTGTTTTTTGTTTTCAAACCACTATAGAAAGATATGTAATGTTGGCCAGTGAGTGGCAATCAGATTAGAGTGACCAATACATGGAATGGACTTCCAGACCGAGCAGTCGAGGCAAGCAACCTAGAATTATTTAAGAAACAATTGGATGTTAAAAGTGAACTGTAGGGTCTTTCTGGACAGATGAACTAAGATGGGCCAAATAGCCTCCCTCATCAGTAGTTATCTTACAATCTATTGATAAAGTTACCAGAGTTTCTCTTAAGATGGTATATTATAGGAGTGCAGCCAAGGTAGATGCTCGGGTCTCCCTGTATCGGCTGCTCCATTCTGTGGCAGAGGTCATGTTGGTGACCTTATCCAAAGTCTTTGTCAAAACTGCTTGTTAATCAACTGGAAGCTGTCACATGACAGAAGTTTAACAATGACTCTCCCTCCAATTTGCATTACCTCCTGTTGGGAGCTGTCGAGCCTCCACTTGCCACCTGCTATGGGCAGTATGTCTGAGCCCAACGATTCCACAGAGTGGAGTTTCAACCCTGTGCCCTTTAACTCCATGGCACCAACCTCTAGCATGCTATTGGATGCCCAAGCTTTCGTCTTTGTGGGTCACATCGGTGCATACCATGGAGGATTGGGAAAAATCATTAATATATATTTAGCTCAAGTTGGAGATATTAATTGGAGTTTGTATTTGGATTTAGGATTTATCCAAAAATGAGGCAACCACACTTAACAACTACTTGCATTTATATAGCATCTTTAATATAGAAAAAATGTTCCAAAGGCACTTCACAGAGACATAATCAAAAAAATGGACTTTGAGCCAAAGAAGGAGATTATTCAATCGCCTCCTATACATAAGAAAAATGAAATGCTCATCAAATAAAAATAGAAAATGCTGGAGGAACACAGCAGGTCAGACAGCATCTGAAAGAAGGAGCTAGGGTGCGACACTTCATCAGAACCCACTTGAACCGTTAATCTGCCTTTTCTCTTACACAGGCTGACTGACTTGCTGTGCATTTCCTGCATTTGCTGTTTTTATTCAAACTTTTCAGTGCATGCTAAACACCCGATTCCCACTGGCTGCTGTATTAGTAGTGCAGTGCCCCCAAAAGCCAGACAATACAGTTGTAGCAATTATATGGATGAGTAATGTAGAATGGGTTTTGCATAAGGTGTCATGGGGACAGTGTTCTCGGTTATTGTTATGTTTGTATAATACCTCCAATAATCCAGCTTTTATTGATGAAGCTGCATTGATTTTGACTTCTGCTTGTTCCTTCATGTATTGGAAACTGTAAGGAATCAATGTTCAATCCCAGTGCATGCTGCTGTTATCCACAATGAGCAAATATGACTGCATGAATTGTACAAGTAGTCAATAACTGTCTTATTATAACAGAGGATGAATTCACTGATTCCGTGCTGCCAGTGTGAAAGGGAGCACGGGTGGAAATTCATCACTGCAGTGTTGTAGCCCAACCTCTGACCCATGCTCCCTTAGAGAGTAATTCCCCACTGGAAGCACAGGATCGGTCAATTTACCCTTATATGTAGCAGAGGGAAAAAGTTACTGCAATCTGTAAGGGACTAATTAAACAAAAACACATTGAAGTAAAGAGTGCCTGCTAGCACAGAGTGCTGGTGTGCGACAGTGAGTGATGGCAGGCTATTTGACTGCAGAAAGCACTATAGTAAAGCCCAATTTTGTCCTCACCCAATATCTGTACATGTGCACTCTCCAATAGGGACCGCTAAACGTTGATCAGGAATAGGAATCCTGGCTGACTTTTCCTCTCTCTCTTACAGTCAGCTGTAAGTGTTTGTCTTGAATAGGTGCTAATCACAGGGAGCAGGGGAGCTGAGTCAACACTTGTAAATTGGGTGATGCTCCTAGAGTATAAAAGTAAACAGTTCTGCAGAGCACAGAGTGGAATTAAACGGAGTGCACTTAAACAGAGTGTTTCATTTGGGAATTTGGTGAAGAGGGGGAAGGAGTTGCTGCTTTTTGCCTACACTACCTGTTGTGCTTTGTGTTACAGATAGATATGTAATTACCCATAACTTAATCTAGATCAATTAAGTAGTCAAGAAACTAAACTGTAAACTAAGTTACTTAAATCCAAATTTAATTAAATAGAACAAGGTTATATAGGGATGGCAGTGCAGATGGTGTGCTTCAACTGCAGCATGTGGGAGTTTGTGGAGAGCATTGTGACCCCAGACAACCACGTTTGCACTAAGTGCCTGCATCTTGAGGAACTTCAGCTCAGAGTCCCCTCAGCAGGTAAGGGGACCCCAGGTGAAGTGCTGGAGGAGCCTTGACATTTGTCCTTATCCAACAGGTATGAGGTTATTGCTGCCTGTGTGGATGAGGGAAAAGCCTGCAGGATGGATGAGCAAGCTGACCATGGCACCACAGTGCAGGAGGCCATTCAAGTGGGGGGAGTGAAAGGGAATGTAGTTGTGGTAAGGGACAGTATGGTCAGAGGGATAGATACTGTTCTCTGCAACCGCAGCCGGGAGTTCCGAAGGTTGTGTTGCCTGCCCTGTGCCAGGGTTAAAGACATCTCCTCGTGGCTGGAGAAGAACTTGGAATGGGAAGGGGAGGATCCAGTTGTTGTGGTCCACGTAGGAACCAATGGCAAAGGTAGAACTAGGAATGAGGTTCTGCTGAGAGAGTTTGAGGATTTGGGGTCCAAATTAAAATGCAGAACCTCAAAGGTAATAATCTCTGGATTCTTACCTGAGCCACACACCAATTGGCATAGGGATAAGCAGTTTAGAAAGTTAAATGCGTGGCTCAAAGAGTGGTGTGGGAGGCAGGGGTTTTGCTTCATGGGGCACTGGCATCAGTACTGGGGAAAGAGGGAGCAGTTCCGTTGGGACGGGCTCCACTTAAACTGGACTGGAACCAGTGTCCTGGTGAATCGAATAACTAGGGCAGTAGACAGCGCTTTAAACTAATGAAGGGGGGTGGGAGGATTCCGGAAAGAGTAAATTTAAAAGCAGCAAGAGAAATGTCAAGGCTCTAGAGCAGAGCAGAGTTTTGGGTTAAATTAAGCAGAGTGGGTCAGGAAGGGACAGAGAGTAACAAAGGTAATAAGGCATCAGTGACTCAGGTGACATCAGGGAAAAATAGAAAAAAGTCAAAGCTAAAGGCACTATATCTGAATGCGCAAAGCATTTGCAACAAAATAGATGAATTAATAGTGGAGATAGAAATTAATAGGTTTGATCTAATAGCCATTATGGAGACAGGTTGCAAAGTGGCCAAGGTTGGGAACTAAATATTCCAGGACACTTAACTTTTAGAAGAGACACACAAAATGGAAAAGGAGGAGGGGTAGCCCTGATAATAAAGGATGGGATAAAGACAGTAGAGAGAAAGGATCTTCGCTCTGAAAATCAAGAAGTAGAATCAGTTTGGGTGGAGCTAAGAAACAGCAAGGGGCAGAAAACATTGGTGGGAGTTGTTTTCGGCCCCCATACTCTAGTTGTAATGTAGGGCAGAGTATAAATCAGAAAATTAGAGGTGCATGTAACAACGGTAATACAGTAATCATGGGGGACTTTAATCTACATATAAACTGGGCAAACTAAATTTGATGTAATAGTGTGGAGGACAAATGTATACAAGATAGTTTTCTCGATCAGTATGTTGAGGAACCAACTAGCGAACGGGCTATTTTAGATCTAGTATTGTGCAATGAGAAAGGGTTAATTAATAACCATGTAGTAAAGAGGCCCTTAGGGAAGAGTGACCATAATATGATAGAATTTTATATTAAGTTTGAAAGTGATTTAGGGTCTTAAATCTAAACAAAGCAAATTAGGTAGGTATGAGGGGCGAGTTGGCTAAGGTAGATTAAAAGGTATGACAGTAGACAAGCAATGGCTAGAATTTAAAGAATTAATACATAATTTACAACAAATATACATTCCTTTAAGGTACAAAATCCCCGCAGGAAAAGTGGTCCAACCGTGGCTAACAAGAGAAGTTAAAGATAGTATTAGATCAAAGGAAGAGGCTTATAATGTTGCCAAAAAGAGTAGTAAGCTTAAGGATTGGGAGTATTTTAGAATTCAGCAATGGAGGACCAAGAAATTGATAAAGAAAGGGAAATTAGAATATGAGGGTAAACTAGCGAGAAACATAAGAGACTGTAAAAGCTTCTATAGGTATGTAAAAAGGAAAAGATTAGCGAAAGTAAATGTGGGTCCCTTACAGGCTGAGACAGGAGAAATTATAATGGGGAATAAGGAAATGGCAGAGAAATTAAACAAATACTTTGTGTCAGAACTGACGAAGGGTCATCGACCTGAAACGTTAACTCTGTTTCTCTCTCCACCTATGCTGCCTGACCTGCTGAGTATTTCCAGCATTTTCTGTTTTTATTTCAGATTTCCAGCATCCGCAGTATTTTGCTTTTGTACTAGGTTTTACGGAATGTCTTAAAGGAGGAGAGAGAAGTGGAGGTTACTCTCCTGATGAGCACCTTGGGGCACTTTACTGTGTTAAAGGCACTATATAAATGCAAGTTGTAGTTGTAACCATTGTTCAGCAGCAGATTTTAAAGCAGGAAGTGCTTTTGGCAGCATCTACATTACTTGTCAATAGCAATTACCCACAGATACCAAACAGAGAATGAAGAAATGTCAATAAACTAATGTTAATTGAAACAAAGAAGCATATCTCAGTGAGATACAGCAGTACCTGTCTGAGCATGAAACTGTGTAATTCAGGAAAAATTGTAGCTGCACACCATCTATCACTTGACACAAGTGAGAGGGCGCCCTGTTCTCAAAGTCAGAGGTGAGTTGCTCAGTTTCCTTGTTAGCTAGCATTTGTGACTAGCTATTAAAACGAAGCTTCAAATTGATTCTGGAACAGCGATGAGATGCTGCTGAAAGTTATTTCAAATGTGTGAAATAAAGGTCTGGATCTCTGCAGGTCTCGTCAATGAAATTACCAGTTACATCCATCAAACAAAATCCCTGCTCTTCACAAACCTTCACAGTGGCTCACAAATTGTGCTGTTAGAGAATTTTCATGACTTACTGGTAGCATGAAGGGTTCTGTGAAGAACCCAAAGATGTAGTTTTGCCTGACTGTTGAAAAATTCCATTGTACAGCACACCATGTGTAGATTGCATCTGCAGTGGGTGGTGATATTAAGTCTGCTTCATCAAAAATGGACATCACAAAGCATGCAATTCTATTCCATGTCCTCAGTTTGCAGTGAATCCATTGTAAGATGTTGACTGCTCATATGCTGGCCATTTTAAGGGAGATAATTCAGCAAGATTGGTTTAATATAGGTATCCACTGTAGTCTTAATCTACACTCGACAGAGTCATTTTTTCAATGAAAAACCTAGGTGAAGGTGAAGGCCCCTCAGAGCATGACATTACCATGGTTGAAAATAGTTGGAAAGAAGATGAAGTAAGATCAAATGGTTGGGTGTCACCAAGCTCAGGTTTTACAATCTGATGGATTGGAGCAGGATGAGAAGACTGAGAGCCGTAAGGAGTTTCACAGTTTTGAGATTCTGGGGGGAAAAGAATTACAGTAGTACACAGTGCAACGAGTCTTGATTTCAACAATGTGAGGAAGACAGTGCAGGGTGGTATAGTTGGAGCTGAGGAAGAATGAGGCAGGTCTAGAGGAGCAATGGCTAATGAAACCATAACCAAACCCATGGAAGATCTGAAAGACATATTTATTAGTAATTCTTGTTTGCTGAAATTTGAAATTGCAACCTGAAGTGTTTCTTCAGGGTGAATTTTAACCTCCTCCACCGGGGGAGCAGAGCGTGTGAGCGCTCAGCTTCAGGAGAGCAAACTTACCGTTCCGTTCCCGCGGACTTCGCACCAGCTGCAATTTTGCCAGGACGGACTGCAAAGTTGGCTCCAGGCAGACGGGAGCCTTATGAATGGCATGCAAATCGGCCGGGCCTCATGAAAATCTGCTGGGCAGCAGGCTGCCCACACGATGGACCAGCCAGCCCGCCAATATTACAATAAGGCCCGGCCGCTGAGGATATTCATGTCCGTCGCTCGCCCCTGGATTCCCTCGCTCACCGATTCCGCCTCCCAGGAAAATCGACCCATTCAAATGTGGTGAGCTTGCTCGTTACATTTTCACCTTTCCAGTACAAGAGTGTAGATGGGAAAGTAACTAAACAATATAGTAATAGCAAATGACAGGCTACATACTCCTGCAGTCTTCTCCTTCATTTGACCTGTTCGTCCAAAACTTCAGGACAGTACGGCAAGGATCGATGGAAGATGATTTATATCCCATGGCTGAGGTCGTGACCTGGTAGCCAACATTGTCAAAGTCATAAGTTGTGGTCAGCACGCCAGGAGGATTATAATTCTTATCCCATAGGCTTTGACAATCTATTTTGTTCATACTACGTGTGAAAAATTAATCAGTTTAAAATAAGGTAAAGTTAAATATGTATAGAAGTGAAAAGGATGGGTTTAATGCATTCCTTTGAGATTTAGTTCTGCTGCAGCTGGATAGTATTAGTACTGATTAGTCTGATTTGTGGGATGTAGGTTCAGAATATTTATACTTTCAAGATTCCCTTTAAGTCAATTTTCTAAGCAATTAATCTGCGTATGATGAGATGATCTGGATGAAAAATGTAATGTATTTAATAGAAATCATCACGCTTGGTAATACTGTGTTGATATTAATATTCTTTCTCAGTTTTTGCAGCAGTTTAAGCCATTGCTATGCTTTTCTGGTCCCTTGCAGGTTTGAAAATCCTTTGTCTGATGAAACTGGGTTAACACCCTATACTTTCACCAGCGGGATCCGACTTCGAACCATCGCAAGCTGGTGAGGTGAGAGGCTTCTCCCTCTGCCGTCAGTAAGGGCCCTCCGTGAAATGAGTGCGGGGGTGTTCCTAATGGGTGTGAGTCCAGAGCACCAACTGCCTGCAATTGAATACAAATGAGAATCTCCTCCACAGGGTCATTCAGCAGAGCTGGGGTAAAACACTGGTGCCTTTGCGCTGCTCCTCTAGGGCTGGCAGTAAGCTGTGCTCTTGAGACAGAGAACAGGAGCTTTACTCTAGCGATCGACCTGAAACGTTAACTCTTTTTCTCTCTCCACGGATGCTGCCTGGCCTGCTGAGTTTTTCCAGCGTTTTCTGTTGTTATTTGAGCTTTACTCTATCTGATAGTGCTGCATCTGACCCAGGAGTGCATTATGCTGCAACTTAGTGCCCAAAATCTCAATTACTACCAGAGACATTCAGCTCCTTAAAATCACAAATATAATCGCAGACCTCCCCCCATCCCAAGAAAAAATCAGTGCCTGGTTCGAACGGTAGTGGACAATTCTCCTTTGCTGTTGACCTGATGAAACAAATGCAGTCATACTTCATCTGATAGCGTGGTACTTATAAGCAGGTTACTTGCACGTATAATTTCTTTACATGTTTATGTAACTTAAAAGTATGACACACAGTGGCACTTGACACTAGTTTCTGTGACTCATACCATTAAGTTTTGACTAGTGTTTGAGATGCGGGTGCGTGAGGTAATACATGCGATGTGTGGGTGGGATGCTGGCTGCCTGTCGAGAGCTTATTTCAGTGTGATTAACCTTTCCCATGTGCTGTACATAGAATAAAGTTCTCAATGTATTGAGCATTGAACCAGTTTACCAGTATAAGAGCTTCCGTGCATGATTGTGTTTTTCACTGTCTCCATTGCTGCTGACACAGATACTGAGCGCCTTTCCAAGTGTCTGGCATTCCACAGCCCGTGTACAATTTACTCTAGCATGGATCTTATCCTATCGCTTTGATTTCCTGAGTGTAGAATCTACAGAATTTCCTCTTGCACACTGCAGGGGATAGAAGGCGTAAAACGGGCGCAAAGCATACCAATTTAACAGCGGGATAGCCTGCGGCCAATCTGCTCAGGCAGCGATCGGGCCCATTTCTTAGGCGTCCCGGGCAGCTGCCTAAAACAGGCGTTGGGCCCCTGGCACATGTTAATTAGCACCTAAAACTTGTTGAAGGAGCCCTGCAGAAAATGTGGTACTGGTGAGTGGGGCAGGTGTCGGGCCGCCAAGCTAAAGGTAAGTTTTATTTTACTTTTCATTAAAAAACTTTCTGTGGAGCCGGCAGGAGCAGGTGAGCTTCCACCGACTCCACAGTCATAGAAGATAGGAGCAGGAGTAGCCATTTGGCCCCTCAAGCCTGCTCCGCCATTCGATGAGATCATGGCTGATCATCCAAACTCAGTACCCTGTCCCTTCCTTCTCCCCATATCCCTTGATACCTTTAGCTTTAAGACATATATCTAACTCATTCTTGAATATATTTAATGACTTGACCTCAACTACCTTCTGTGGTAGAGAATTCCACAGGTTCACCACTCTCTGGGTGAAGAAATTCTCCTCATTTCTGTCCTAAATGGCTTACCCCGTATCCTTAGATTATGACCCCTGGTTCTGGACTCTCCGACCATCGGGAACATTCTTCCTGCATCTAGTTTGTCCAGACCTGTCAGAATTTTATATGTTTCGATGAGATCCCCTCTCATTCTTCTATACTCCAGCGAGTATAAGCCCAATCGACCCAATCTCTCCTCATATGTCATTCCTGCCATCCCAGGTATCAGCCTTGTGAATCTTCGCTGAACTCCTTCCATGGCAAGAACATCCTTCCTCAGATAAGGCGACCAAAACTGCACACAATACTCAAGGTGTGGTCTCACCAAGGCCCTGTACAACTGCAGCAAGACATCCTTGCTCCTGTACTCAAATCCTCTCGCTATGAAGGCCAAAATACCATTTGCCTTCTTAACTGCCTGCTGCACCTGCATGCTTACCTTCAGCGACTGGTGCACAAGGACACCCAGGTCTCATTGCACTTACCCTTCTCCCAATCTATTGCCATTCAGATAATAGTCTGCCTTTCTGTTTTTGACACCAAAGTGGATAACCTCGCACTTATCCACGTTATATTGCATCTGCCACGCTTCTGCCCACTCACCCAACCTGTCCAAATCATCCTGGAGTTTCTCAGTATCCTCCTCGCAGCACACACGCCCACCCAGCTTTGTGTCATCTGCAAACTTGGAGATATTACATTTAGCTCCCTTATCTAGATCATTAATGTATATTGTGAATAGCTGGGGTCCAAGGACCGAACCCTGTGGTACCCCACTAGTCACTGCCTGCCACTCGGAAAAAGACCCATTAATTCCTACTCTCTGCTTTCTGTCCGCCAACCAGTTCTCTATCCAAGTCAATACCTTGCCCCCAATCCCATGTGCCTTAACTTTACACGCTAATCTCTTATGCGGGACCTTATCGAAAGCCTTTTGAAAGTCCAAATACACCACATCTACTGGTTCTCCCTTATCTATTTTCCCAGTTACATCCTCAAAAAATTCCAGTAGATTAGTTAAGCACGATTTACCTATTGTAAATCCATGTTGACTTTGTCCGATCCTGTCACTGTTTTTCAAGTGCTCAGCTATTACATCCTTTATAATGGACTCTAGCATTTTCCCCACTACCGATGTCAGGCTTACCGGTCTGTAATTCCCCGCTTTCTCTCTACCACCCTTTTTGAATAGTGGGGTAACATTAGCTACCCTCCAATCCATGGGTACTGTTCCAGATTCCATCGAATGTTGAAGATGATCAGCAATGCATCTACTATTTCTAGGGCCACTTCCTCACAACCGCCCCCTACATTGCCTGCTCCAGCCTCCCCTACCCGAGGTTTGCTGCGGGTGAGCCGGACGAGCTGAAATTGAGTTTTTCTGGTCGGGTGAGCAGCCTGTGGAGGTGCCACTGGCAGCTCCTCCTGCACATGTAGGTGAGGTCCGAGGATGAATTCCTGGTGATCCTCTAGTCTGTCGGTTCAGGTACGCACTGCCGCCACTCTAGACTCAGTTTCTCAAACACTCTACTCACCAGCTTCCATCCTGCATGTACACAAACTCCAACTTGTCCAAAAATCTGCTGCTCAAATCCTAAGTCACAATGCCAATTATTTTGAATCCTTGCTAACCTACACTGGCTCCTATCTCCAAGTGCATGGATGTCAAAAACTCATCCTCATTTACAAATCCCTCTATAGCCAGGTCCCAACCTACCTCAATGACCACCTCCAGTTTTATATCATGTCCTGAGCTCTTTGGTCCTCCAAATTGTGTGCGTTGCCCTCCTTGCCTCTGTTCTACTATCGGTTGTAGACCTTTCAGCTGTCTCGTCCCCACCCTCCTTCCCTTGACCTCTCTGCCGCGTTCCTCTCTTCCGCCTTCCCAAAATCTACCTTTTCGCCTCCTCTCCTAACTCCTCCACGTGCTTGGTGTCTATCTTTATCTCTGTGAAGCCCTTTGGGACATTGTTTTATGTTAAAGGTGCTATATATATATATTCAAGTTTGTTACTGAATGTTGAATGCAATGCCGTTTGGGATTATTATAGGTACATGCTTTAAATTCAAGGCTTCAGTTGACGAATTAACATGATTCCCAGTGCAAAGTTGCATCGAGGGTCTCCACAGCTACTTTTATTTTCAGATATAAAATATCTTTAATCTTTTTAGTAGCATTTTAGTAACAATTTTGGCTTAAGAAGCAGAATTACTGGAAAATGTGTCAAATAAAGGTCAAAAATCTACATTACGAGGGGGAGGAAGGGAGTCATTGCCTGGAGCCCCATTAGAAAATAAGGGATAGATTTTACAAATTTGTGCACCCAGCACAGAGTTTTGTGTGACAGGAGCACATCAGGCATGGAGGTCAATGTACCTCACTGATTTTCCATCCATTCAAATTAAATGACGTAAAATCATGTAGATGTGCTAACCTGAATTCCCGCTATACTTTCCCATGGCATAAAGCTGTGTGCTGGGAGCGCTAAATTATAAATTCTATCCTTAAATTTCATGACTTAGAACTTGCATCCCACTTTCTAAATTCATCACTGCTGCAAGCTGTGTTTCTGTGAACTTCTCCCTCACAATAAAAGTAATCGAATGTTGGGTATACCTGCAGCATACGTCATGGCAGGCCCTGCACTTCCAGTCTAACTCCTTGTCTTCACGTGTCATAAGGCCTGTATTTACGGCTGTTTTTGAGCTATCAGGTATTTTTTGAAGTTGTTGGGTAGTTTTTGATGGTTTTTATGAAAAAGTCATAGAGTTATACAGCACAGAAAGAGGCCCTTCGGCCTATCGTGTCCGCGCCGGCCATCAAGCCCTCTCTATTCTAATCCCATTTTCCAGCACTTGGTCCGTAGCCTTGTATGCTATGGCGTTTCAAGTGCTCATCTAAATGCTTCTTGAATGTTGTGAGGGTTCCTGCCTCTACCACCCTTTCAGGCAGTGAGTTCCAGATTCCAACCACCCTCTGGGTGAAAATTTTTTTCCTCAAATCCCCTCTAAACCTCCTGCCTCTTACAGCTTTTGTGCTGAAGTCTCTCCAAAAAAGTGCTTCAACCACTTGAACCCACGACCACTCAGAGCCAGAGTGCTACCATCTGAGCTACGGCTAACAATGGTACTATGCAGATATTGGTGTTTCCAGATTTTACAGGGTCGAACCCATAATTCATCCTTTAGGGAATTAATATTATGTTTAAACTCTGAAAGCCGAGGCCTTCAGTATAATGCACATAGATGGCTAAGGCATTCTGTAGTTTGCAGATATTTTCCATCAATTCATGAGAAATATCTAATTGTCTAAGGAATAGCAGAATGGTGCAGAACTGATCATAAGCAGGCAGTCATTTCACTGTAGCAGGGAAGTCATTCCCTTGAGCTACATGATAAATGTTTGGGCACTTCATTCTGTTCCCCTCTATGAACAGAATCGCACGATATAGGAATTCACCATAAGAAGGCTTCACTGCAGTCAACTTTGTAACACTACATCAGGTGCCATTCTTGTGGGTGACTTGTCAAATGTTCAGATGTTCTGGGGGCGTTGGAAGTGGGAGCTATCAGTGCCAGCTTTGTTCAAAGAAGGTTGCTAGAAAATTTTATACATGAGCTGCAGTTTGACCTTTGTTGACTTGCAAAGCTTGATAGATTGATTAGAGAATTGAAAAGAAGCTCCCTGGGAGCTGGAGGTGTAACTTCAACCATACACAATGTAATTTAACACCACAGCGGATCTATTAGTGAAATTACACCATAGAATATGAACAGCAATTCTACTGAGAAATCCATTAGGTATTCAAAATAATGTCTAGATACATAAAGGAAATGATGTTCCAGTGAATTCTTTAATGGTGCGTGACAGTGTGCACCCTTAGCTTGAAATTCTGTACAAATACGTTCCCTTGATAATTGCTCTACATTTTAGTTAAAAACACCAATTAGGCTCGTGATGTTGTAAGGTTAAAAAGACAATTATTGTTTCCATTAGCTGTTTTACTCCCAGTTAAGCTGAAGCCTGTATTGATTCAAGGAAACAAAGTGTTACAGTTGCTATGCAACTTTATTGATCTACTTACGAACTTAAAGAAAATGGCGTGTTCCTGCCTCTAATAATTCTTAATGCCCACTTGTGAATAAGGACACAGGTAGCAGAGAACGTGAGTACATGTTAAAATGTACCCTCATTTTGCACACATGGATGGAAAGGAACACAACTGCTTCAAGTAGGAAAGGAGCTAAACATTGTAAATTCAGCCTAACTAAGGCCTAAAAAGGTCATTGCTGGAGTGATTACCATTGACATTATCTGGTGGCTGAATCCATTTCTTTTTATTCTTCTGTTCATTTTTTTGAAATGAAACTAGATTTTGCTGCAGTACCACAATAACTGGATGCTGGTAACTCAATTTGCTGGAAGCTCTGCTGACTGAGAAACTAGTCATTTCAGACCATCACCCAGGCTTCTTCTGCCTTCCCAGTGTGTTATTTCCATTCTTGTCCATTGTCCCATGTCTTCTCTGTTTTCCTACTCACTGCTCAGGTCTCTTCATTCTTACTTATTTAACAGTGCTCCTCTACCTTTCCAACCACTGTTCAGCTTTCTTGTTCCTTCCTGCTCAATATATTGGTTCCTCTTCCTTCTTGCCACTTTCACTTGCCTCCTCTCCATAGAATGATAGAAGTTTACAGCACAGAAGGAGACCATTCTCCCCATTGTGTCTGTGCCAGCTGTTTTCTAGAGCAATCCAGAATGAATTAATTGCCTTCCTCCCTTCGCATAGTACTGCATCTTCCTCTGCTTCTAATGTTTATCCACTTTTCCCTTCAAAGAAGCAATGGTCTTTGCCTCAACCATTCTCTGGTAAACTATTCTATGCTCGAACTACAGTCTGTGTAAAGATATTTCTGTTACCCTTTTTCCTCACATTCTTAGTAGGCAGTTTTAAATTCCCGACTACTCATCACTGACTCTCCAACCAGTGGTGGATGGTCATTAATTTCCCTATTCACCCTTCAGAATGTTTTTAAAAACCTCTATTAAATCTGCTCTTAGTCCAATGGAAATAGTGCCATTATCTCCAGTCTCTCCTCATAACTATAGTTTTCCATCCTCCCCTTCATTGCTGCTGCCTGGACCTCTTTTTTTCCTTCACGTGCTGCCCTTGCTTCTCCTTAGTCTCCTTTATTGCTCACTTGCCAGTTAAGGAAACATTGGGTGGATTCTCCTCTTTGGGGTGGAGTTCAAGCAGGGCAGGACATCCGCCTGCCTCTCCACACCTCCCTCAGCCTGGCCAATTGGGCCTTATTGCACCCATCACTCACCTACATAGCGCACTTTCCGACTCCTCTCAACCCCGCAGACCCACTCCTCGCCTCGCTGATCCTGGCGGGGTTTCCCGACATCGGGAAGCCCGCACTTGTGTTGGTAAAATGGGGATAAGCCTCTTAACTGCCTGTTAACTACCTGTTAATTAAAAATAATTAGAAGCAACCAACATGGATTTCAGAAAGGAAGATTGTGCTTGACAAACCTGATAGAGTTCTTTGAAAAGGTGACATATATGGTGGATCAGGGAAATAGACGGATGTAGTGTACATGGACCTTCAGAAGGTACCAACAGGAAACTATTGGAGAAAACTAGCAGGTATGCAATTAGGAGGAGGGTAGCAAACTGGATTTAAAATTGTTAGAAGGGAGGGAACAGAGAGCAGCGGTTAAGGGATTTGTTTTAGCATGGTTGGAAGTGGGTAGTGCTGTCCCATAGGTTTCTGTGCTGGGACTACTCCTGTTCACAATGTACATTAGTGATTTGGATCTAGGGCTAGAGGGAGAGGTGTTCAAATTTACAGACTGTACTAAAATAGGAGGCACATTAAATAATTATGAGGACCAAAGGAAGCTGCATTGATAAAATGGGCAAAAAAATGGCAGTTGGAATTCAATGTCCACAAATGTGGGGTGGTACATTTTGGTACAATAATATTAATTATACGTTGAATGGGGGAAAGCTGCGTGATCTGGATTTGGGAGTTCAGGTTCACAAGACATTAAAAGCAGCACCTTATTTGAATAAGGGCCATAAAATCTGGAAAAAAGGGTTTTATGGCAATTATAGAATATAATAAAAAAACCTTTGGCAATCCACAGTTGAAGTACTGTTTGCAGTTTTGTGCTCCATGCTATAGGAAGGATGTTGAGGCAATAGAGTGGTTACAGTACAAAATCTAGAGGATGCTGCCTGGTATGAGGAAGAACAAATACAAAGGAAAACTTGAAAAATTGGGCTGTTTTCATTAGAAGAGAGTTTATGGGGTGACGTTTAAAATTACAAAGGGATGGGGCAGAGTTGATAAAAACAAACTGTTTTGAGGTTTTAGAACAAGGAGACATAGATAGAAGATTAAATGTAGGATATTTAAGACAGAGTGCAAAAATAACATTTTTAGATGGAGGGTTGTGAAGCTTTGGAATGCGCTAACAGAGTTAATGATTGAATAGAGACTATATCCACATTAAGAATAGATTAGTTAGAAGGTTGAAGGCAAAAGGAATAAAGGGCTATGGGAACATGGCAGGCACTTGGGATTAGGATGACTGCTCGTGTGGAGGATAAACAACATCACAGGCTGACTGGGCTAAACAGTCTGTTTCTGTGTTGTTATTTCTATGTAAAAAAGGCGCACTGTTGAGACTCAGTGAAAGGAGCTACACACAGTCTGTACCTGACCAATGCTAGGCACGACCTGGAAATTTTTGACATCAAGTGCCAGAAGTAGAAGTGTATGATTACTCAGAAATGACATACCTTTCCTTGTTAAACCCAAAAATTCACCGAAAAAAAGTCAAAAAAAACATGAGCTGTAATCATCTAAAAAAAGATATGCTCAAAGGTTCAAAATGGGCCTGCAGCCATGATGACAAATTTCCCAGACATTCTATTCTAGAGCGGGTCAAACTAGATAACCTTTAAAGACCTGGGATGCATCCTAGGACGCTGAGGGAAGTTAAGGAGGAAATCGCGAGGTACTCGCCATAATATTCCAATCCTCCTTAGATACGGGGGCTGTGCCAGAGGACTGGAGAATTGCAAATGTTACACCCTTGTTCAAAAAAGGGTGCAAGGATAAACCCAGCAACCACAGGCCAGTCAGTTTAACCTTGGTAGTGGGGAAGCTTTTTCAAACGATAATCAGGGACAAAGTTAACAGTCACTTGGACAAGTGTGGATTAATTAAGAAAAGCCAGCACGGATTTGTTAAAGGCAAATCGTGTTTAACTAACTTGATCGAATATTTTGATGAGGTAACAGAGAGGGTTGATGAAGGCAATGCTCTTGATGTGGTGTACATGAATTTCCAAAAGTGCCACATAATAGGCTTGCCAGCAAAGTTGAAGCCCATGGAATAAAAGGGACAGTGGCAGCATGGATATGAAATTGGCTAAGTGACAAGAAACAGAGAGTAATGGTGAATGGTTGTTTTTCAGACTGGAGGAAGATATACAGTGGCATTCCCCAGGGGTCGGTACGAGGACCACTGCTTTTCTTGATATATATTAATGACTTGGACTTGGGTGTACAGGGCACAATTTCAAAATTTGCAGATGACACTAAACTTGGAAGTATAGTGAACAGTGTGGAGGATAGTGATAGACTTCAAGAGGACATAGACAGTCTGGTGAAATGGGCGGACACGTGGCAGATGAAATTTAACGTGGAAAAGTGTGAAGTGATACATTTTGGTAGGAAGAACGAGGAGGCAATATAAACTAAAGGGTACAATTCTAAAGGGGGTGCATGAACAGAGAGATCTGGGGGTATATCTGCACAAATCGTTGAAGGTGGCAGGGCAGGTTGAAAAAGCAGTTAAAAAAGCATATGGGATACTGGGCTTTATAAATAGAGGCATAGAGTACAAAAGCAAGGAAGTTATGATAAAATTTATAAAACACTGGTTCGGCCTCAGCTGGAGTATTGGGGGGAATTTTGCCAGCCCTGGGGAGGCGGGACTGCCGGGAAAATGGCAGAAACTGGGAGTGGGTACCGAACCCGCTCCCAACCCGCCTCCGTGCCATCTTCCCGGGAGGCGGGTCCCCGACTCGTGCAGGGACCCATCTCCTCGAGGCGGGATGGGGATTACATAGACTTCCTATGGACTTTTGCCATCCTTCCATACAGCCATTTAGCCAACCATCCAAAAAACACGGTGCCCTCTACAGGGGATCTGGGACCTGTGCGAACAGGGCAAGCAACTGTGTATCTCCTTAGCCAATCAGATTGAAGAATCATTAATGAACAGCAGAGTCTAAACCAGGAAGTGTCAGTTGGAAAATTGAATACCGTGTCAAATCAGGTACAGAAAGCAAAGTAAAGAGAGGGAAAGAAAGATTGGATTAAGAGAGAGATAAAAGAGACAAAGAAAAAGTAAAACATTTATTTTACATTTTTTTAAATCTCCAACAATAATTAAAATCTGAAGGAATGAGACTCCACACTTGTTAAAGTTAATTTTCAGTGCCAGAGAGATTATTTGGCAGTAATTCAGACTTTAAAAGTCTTATTTGCCTCAACTACTCCTTGTGGCAGCGAGTTCCACATTCTTACCATTCTTTGGGTAAAGAAGTTTCTCCTGTATTTCCTATTAGATTTATTAATGGCTAGCTTATATTTATGACCCCAGCTTTGGTCTCTCCCACAAATGGAAACATCTTCTCTATGTCTACCCTATCAAACTCTTTCATAATTTTAAAGACCTCTATTAGGTCTCCCCTCACCCTTCTCTTTTCTAGAGAAAAGATCCCATTCCTGTTCAGCCTTTCCTGATGAGTATATCCTCTCATTTCTGGTATCATCCTTTTGAATCTTTTTTGCACCTTCTCCAGTGCCTCTATATCCCTTTTATAATATGGAGACCAGAACTGTGCACAGTACTCCAAGTGTGGTCTAACTAAGGTTCGATACAAGTTTAATGTAACTTCTATGCTTTTCAATTCTATCCCTCTAGAAATGAACCCCAGTGCTTTGTTTACTATTTTAATGGCCTTATTAACCTGCGTCACTACTTTTAGTGATTTGTGTACCTGTACCCTTAGATTCCTTTGCTCCCCTATCCCATTTAGATTCTTATTTTCGATGTAGTATGTGGCCTCCTTATTTTTCCTACCAAAATATAACACCTCACACTTATCTATATTGAACGTCATTTGCCAATTACACACCCATTCCACGAGTTTATTAATGTCGTCTTGTATTTTATCGCAGTCTTCCTCAGTATTAACTATACCTCCCAATTTTGAATTTTGAAATTCCTGAGTCCAAATCATTTATGTAAATTATGAACAACAGTAGTCCCAGCACCGATACTCGATATATTTTGTCAGGCCCTGACACTTTGTCCTCCTTTAGCTTAACTAACTTCTCTAATACTATGCTTTTATTTATTATGATCATCTTACTTTAAACCAATTCAAGGTTTACTCCAAAATCCTCCTCTTTTGTAAACACTGAAGTGAAGTACCTGTTAAGTACCCCTGCCAATTTCTGCTGAACCTCTACTAACTCACTATCGTCCCCTCTCTGGGACCTCAGTTCACGATTAACAATTCTTTTTATTTAAAATAAAGTAGAAAATGCTGCAAATACACAATAGGTCAAATCATATCTGAAAGAAGAGTAAAGACAGGTGAATATTTCACCAAGAAGTGTCTTTGTTTGGTGTATATATAAATACACATACAAACACACGCGTGCACCCATGCAGTCAATATAGTAATGGATCTTTCACACACAACTCAGCAGTGGCATGCACTGTAAAGTGGCAGAGATTACAACATTGCTCCTGACCAGATTTAAACTTTTGCTTTGTTAACAATGAGCCATTTAAGAACTCTATTTGTATCTTAATACAAAAGCAAAATACCGCGGATGCTGGAAATCTGAAATAAAAACAGAAAATGCTGGAAATATCGACCTGAAACCTTAACTCTGTTTCTCTCTCCACAGATGCTGTCAGACCTGCTGAGTATTTCCAGCATTTTCTGTTTTTATTTCTGTTTTTATCATCCCTGCTATTCAGGTCACAGCACTTCATTTGGATTCACTTAACCAGCAGCATTGCACAACGTAACATCTGTTGGTTTCTATCTGCATGGTCAGCACATTTAGAACTGAACAGATGCTGCATCTACATAAAAAAGATTTATTTTACATGGAGATGGAGATTTGCACAGTTTATTTTCATGTATACTGGAGGAAGAAAGTGACCTTTGGTAAGCTGTAATCTCACCGTTTAACCTCGGCCAACTCCAACCTGGTGGAGGTGTGAAGAATGTTGTTAAAAGGTTATGAGGAGAATAATGTCAAATTAACACCTTGGGTGCGAAATTGGGCTCATTGGCGTACGTTGTTTGGGTACTATGGGTGCTGTTCAGGGACCAAAATGGCGCCTGCTGTGCGCGCGCACACTTCTGCCGTGAATTGTGCTGGTCGCCATCTTGATGAAGGCGTTAGCGTGCGCGCCCTGGAAGTATGTAGAGCAGGCAGATCATGACGTCAATCAGCATGCAAGGCTTCTGCACAAACCAGTTGCTGCCAGACATGGGTGTGCTACTAGGCATTCCCCTTGGAATACAGCATGGCCCTGAAAATGAGCAGAGACCACGCAGAGCAGTACAAGCTGAGGGAGGAGGGGGAGAGGGGAAGAAGGGCTCTTAGCAGGAGGCCATAGCCACAGAGGGTCTTTAGGGCTCAGATCTGTTGGAGAACAGATTACAGGAGTGCTGTGACACTTTACAAGCCCATTTGAACACTGGTACCCGAAGCCATGATGGCATCAGTCTGAGCTTCCACTGCAGCACTCGGGCATTGGATGGTTGCTGCTTGTGCTGCAATGGAAGCTGCCACATCGGCCATCAGACGCTGCATCATGGTTGGCTCCACAAGTGTGCGAACAGAACTGGCCACCACTTTGATTTTCTGAAAGGATGGGCTCCAAGCTCTCCTCAAAGTCCAGTGCTAAGTTAGTGCTGGACTCCTCGACATTGCACTCAGGCTTCCCAATGCACCAAGCATTTTGTTGTGCATACCCATCAACATTCTTCCTTAGGCTGCTACATCGAAGTCCTCATCTGAGTCCTCTGCAGTGGAACTCGTGTGTGACCTCATCTTCTGGCAAGCTCGCACCTGCGCTATCCTTGCCCCCTGCCCTGGCTGAAGCGCACTCATGCCTGGTGTCTCACCATGTGCAGATCCCATCTCTATGCTATCCTGTAAGATATATGTTATCCTCTAAGATATGCGCAGTGTCATTATCTGAGCTGGTGGCTACGAGTGTGAAATCAAGTGATGGTGCGTCTTCATCATCACTCTCTTCTTGGTGTTCCTCCACTGCTTGGCCAGGTTGCATTTCATAGGTATCTGAAAGGAAAAAGGCACAAGGATATGACTGTGGTGAGGAGGGTGGGGAAGCAAGAGGTGCATGCTCACACCATCTGCAGCTTGTAAATCAGAAGAGATTGTGGGATGAGGGTGAAGTGGGATGTGAGCAGGAGGATTAGGTATGAGGATACACTGTCATCTTCAATTGTTTCAGCCCCAACGCAGGCCACGGCCTCAGCAATGGCCATTCCAAGAATGGCCAGCATCATCTCCTCCATGGGGGTTAGAACATGTAGGCGTGCCTCTCCCCCTCCAGTTAGTTCCTGCTGCCTCCAGTTGTGTGCCACCTTCTCCTGCAAGAGAGAGGGAAGTGTGTTGTGAGTGTCATGCAATCTGTTTGGGTGATGTGGCTGTCATGGTTGAATAGCTGCCAGTGTGTGCATGCTGTGAAATGTGGGTGTGAGGCTTGCAGCAGTGCTAAGTGTGTGAGAGTGAGGTGAAGCTATGAATGTGAGGTATGAGTCATGATTGATAGAGATTGTTGGTAGGTGAGTGATGGTGCTGTGGTGTATTGAACAGTGTGTGAGGCTTGTGGTGCAATTAGTAGGAGATGGCATTTGAAGATGCATTCACTGACCTTAATCACTCGTGTGAGGTCATTGAATTTCTTGCAGCACTGCATCCAGGTCTTTGGGGCTTGACTCCTGGCACTGACCTCCACGGCTATATGCTGCCTCTTCTGTCCGTGTGTCTGTAGGTCCTCCTGACCCCCTGCGGATACAGACATCTCCCCTCCTTTCCACCTCCTCCACCAAGACCTCCAGTGAAGCTCCGAAAACCTTGGAGCCCGCGCTCTCTTCCCTGTTGTGAAATTCTTCACTGTTTCCCAGGTCAGATTCACTTCCTGCATGACATCCAACACCTGCTCCAGCCACAATGCACCTCCACTTTAAGAGGGGCAGGCTAGCTTTAAGAAGTGCAAGAAAGTTACAATTTTGGCCCCCCATGCTCAGGCATGCAGCCAATGAACAGCACGGTTAACACTGGCTGCAGGCAGCAATCATTCTAATGAGCAGGCAGCACGAAGATGGCGTGCTGCCTGCATTTCAATCAACGGGCGCAGGTTAATCATGCATCGCGATCCCTGTGGCAGTTTTCGGGGGCTATCCAATTTATTTTATTCAGGTTAGACTATTAATATTCACAGGATGATATTAAAAGAAACTTAGAACCCACAGATCAGGGCCTAGAGTTTCCACTAGTAGCGCAAGCGAGAAAATGCGCTCAGAATGTGCTTGAAATTGCAAGGTGAAGTTAAGTCAAAGGTTCTGCTTGAACTCATTTGCATAAGCCTGAACACACTATCTCCTATGAATCATCGCAATCAAGCAGTATTATCGATTGTAATCGATTATTGACTGGAACATGGCCAATGGGACCGCAATATTATTGAAGTAAACTAATTTAAAATGAAAAGTTGTTCAAATAATTGCAGCAGCTGAAGAACCAGGCCAATCAATAGTTTCAATAGCAAAATACTGCGGATGCTGGAAATCCGAAATAACAACAGAAAATGCTGGAAAAACTCAGCAGGCCAGGCAGCATCCGTGGAGAGAGAAAGAGAGTTAACGTTTCAGGTCGAAGACCTTTCGTCAGAACTGGAAAAAAGCAGGAAATGGAACAGATTTTAAAGCAAGTTTAGGGGCTGGGAAATGGGGGAGGGGATGAAAGAACAAAAGGGAAGGTCAGTGATAGGATAGAAGGCAGGAGAAGTAAAGAGGCATTAAGAGATATTCAAGGCAAGAGGAGGTGGTAATGGGACAGGTTAAGAACAAAGGATGGCTCTAGATGAAGTGTGAATTGCGCTGGCAGAATGAAAGACAGCTGCCATGTGGGAGGGAAGAAAAAAAGGCACAAACAAAAAGTGTGGATAAAAAATATATATATGTGATAGGGGCTGAGGTTATGATCTGAAATTGTTGAACTCTATGTTGAGTCCAGAGGGCTGTAAAGTGCCTAATCGAAAGATGAGGTGCTGTTCCTCGAGCTTATGCTGAGCTTCCATGGAACAATGCAAGAGATCGAGGACGGTGAGGTCTGAGTGGGAATGGAGCGGTGAATTAAAGTGACAGGTGACCGGAAGCTCGTGGTCCCCCTTACGGACTGAACGGAGGTGTTCCGCAAAGCGGTCACCCAATCTGCGTTTGGTCTCCCCAATGTAGAGGAGACCACATTGTGAGCAGCGAATACAGTATACTAAATTGCAAGAAGTACAAGTAAATCGCTGTTTCACCTGGAAGGGGTGTTTGGGGCCCTGGACAGTGGGAAGTGGGGAGGTATAAGGGCATGTGTTGCATCTCCTGCGCTTGCACGGGAAGGTGCCAGGCGAAGGGGAAGGGGTGCTGGGGGTGGTAGAGGAGTGGACTAGGATGTCGCGGAGGGAGCGGTCCCTACGGAATGCTGAAAGGGGAGGTGAGGGGAAGATGCGTTTGGTGGTGGGATCACGCTGGAAGTGGTGGAAATGGCGGAGGATGATCCGTTGAATGTGGAGGCTGGTGGGGTGAAAGGTGAGGACAAGGGGAACTCTATCGTGATTCTGGGAGGGAGGGGTAGGGGTGAGGGCAGAAGTGCGGGAGATAGAACGGACACGGTCGAGGGCCGTGTCAACTACAGTAGAGGGGAATCCTCGGTTGAGGAAAAAGGAAGACATGTCGGAAGCACTGGTATGGAAGGTGGCATCGTCAGAGCAGATGCAGCGGAGATGGAGAAACTGGGAGAATGGAATAGAGTCCTTACAGGAGGCGGGGTGGGAGGAAGTGTAGTCTAGGTAGCTGTGGGAGTCAATGGGCTTGTAGTGAATGTTTGGCAATAACCTAGTTTCAATTGACTGCTGGTCACAGGTCATATGTACCAAGGGCAGATCAATTGACTGAAGTTCAACTCATTAAACTGAATTTAAAGTAATGGTAGCATTAGTACGAGAAACAGATCTGAGATTAAAAAAAATTAATTCCTGAGATCTGGGCGTCGCTAGCAAAGCAAGCATTTATTGCCCATCCCTAATTGCCCTTGAGAAGGTGGTGGTGAGCCGCCTTCTTGAACCACTGCAGTCGGTGTGGTGAAGGTACTCCCACCGTGCTGTTAGGTAGGAGTTCCAGGATTTTGACCCAGCGACAATGAAGGATCGGCGATATACTTCCAAGTCAGGTTGGTGTGTAACTTGGAGGATAACTTGGAGGTGGTGGTGTTCCCATGCACCTGCTGCCCTTGCCCTTCTAGGTGGAAGAGGTCGTGGGTTTGGGAGGTGCTGTCAAAGAAGCCTTGACGAGTTGCTGCAGTGCATCTTGTAGATGGCACACACTGCAGCCACGGTGCACCGGTGGTGGAGGGAGTGAATGTTTAAGGTGGTGGATGGGGTGCCAATCAAGCGGGCTGCTTTGTCCTGCATGGTATCGATCTCCTTGAGTGTTGTTGGAGCTGCACTCATCCAGGCAAGTGGAGAGTATTCCATCACACTCCTGACTTGTGCCTTGTAGATGGTTGAAAGGCTTTGGGGAGTCAGGAGGTGAGACACAGAATACCCAGCCTCTGACCTGCTCGTGTAGCCGCAATATTTATATGGCTGGTCCAGTTAAGTGTCTGGTCAATGGTAACCCCTAGGATGTTGATGGTGGGGGATTCGGCGATGGTAATGCAGTTGAATGTTATTCGGCGGTGATTAGACTCTCACTTGTTGGAGAGTCATTGCCTGGCACTTGTGTGATGTGAATGTTACCTGCCACTTATCAGCCCAAGCCTGAATGCCGTCCAGGTCTTGCTGCATGCGGGCATGGACTGCTTCATTATCTGAGGAGTTGTGAATGGATCTGAACACTGTGAAATCATCAGCAAACATCCCCACTTCTGACCTTGTGATGGAGGGAAGGTCATTGATGAAGCAGCTGAAGATGGTTGGGCCTAGGACACTGCCCCGAGGAACTCCTGCAGCGATGTCTTAGGTCTGAGATGATTGACCTCCAACAACCACAACCATCTTCCTTTGTGCTAGGTATAACTCCAGCCAGTGGAAAGTTTTCCCCCTGATTCCCATTGACTTCAATTTTATTAGGGCTCCTTGATGCCACACTCGGTCAAATGCTGCCTTGATGTCAAGGGCAGTCACTCTCACCTGATCTCTGGAATTCAACTCTTGCCACTTGATAGCATTGTCGACTACAGCTTTGATCACTTTGCTGATGATTGAGAGTAGACTGATGGGGCGGTAACTGGCCGGATTGGATTTGTCCTGCTTTTTGTAGACAGGACATACCTGGGCAGTTTTCCACATTGTCGGGTAGATGCCAGTGTTGTAGCTGTACTGGAACAGCTTGGCTAGAGGCGCGGCTAGTTCTGGAGCACAAGTCTTTAGCACGACAGCTGGGATGTTGTCGGGGCCCATAGCCTTTGCTGTATCCAGTGTGCTCACCCTTTTCTTGATATCACATGGAGTGAATCAAATTGGCTGAAGACTGGCTTCTGTGATGGTGGGGACTTCAATTGACTGCTGATCACTGCAGCGACAGATCAACAACGATGGATTAACGTGACTACGGGTGCCTGCGCTCCCTAGTTCTGGGCGCAATGTGATGAACACCCCCGAATGGGCACAATCGGCGGAACCTTGCTATGCTGACCTTGGGGCGTGGACTGCTTCAGCCAAATTGAATTTTGAACCAACGTAGAAGTTCATGGAAACTCAAGTGTAAATGGTTCTGGTTTTGTGCGATTTCATTAATTCTACCCAGATTGCGTTGATATCTTGGAAGAAACCAAACTGCAGATTTTTAAAGTGTAATAACCAACATGACTTAACAAATTAAAGAAACGCACCTAAGCTCAGTTTGGTTAATGATTTAAGAAGTGCTGGAATGTATAGCATTGGTATAATGTTTGGGTGTTTAAGAAACTTTGTGACAAAACTTAACAAATTATCAAATTAATCAGTGAAGTAATTCTCATGTTATACCCAATGGCGATAAAATTTTATTGATGGTCATCAAGGAAAGGATGTTAGACGAAGGGAATGGATTGCTTTCCTGCTTCAGTCACCTCGGCCCCAATATTTATGGGGAGGCGAGGCAGAAAACGGTGGAAGAACCCGGCAAGGCTGGGGATGTGGAAGTAACGGCAGGATCTCATGAACAATGGCCAGCAGGCAGGAGGTTGCAGCCGGGGACGGTCCCCGACGATTGGGAGGACTGGGGGAGGTGGAAGGTTTGCTTGAGGGGCCGGGGGGGGAAGCACTCCTGCTCCTCCTGGACCACAAGGAGTGCTGGAAGAGGCACTTACTCCATGGAGCCGGCCGCTCCCGCCCCCTGGGAACCCCGCAGCAGCAGTAAATTTCAAACCAGGCTCCCAATTGCACGATGGAAACCCAATTTTAAATATGTTAATTAATTGTCCTGCCTTTCCATGGCGGAGACTCGGACACCCCGCTATCCGCCATCATAAAAAATGCAGCGGGCACGAGTGCAGCGGGTTGGGGTTGCGTTCCCCGTATTTCACATTTTAACACCCCCAACTCTCTTCCGCCTGTTGTGCGAGGGTTAATATTGAGGCCCTAGAGTCAGCATCAGATCATAAAGCTCAAGTGTAACATGATGTAATAGACTGCAGAGTAAACATCCTTCCACTCTGTACCAACATTGTGCCAGAAATTAAGAGTGGCACTTTGAGGAGGAAGGAGAATGAAAGCATTAACTGAGGGAGTGTGAAGAGAGAGAAAGTGCCAGCATTAATGGCGGGGCAGGGCGGAATGCGCAGAGATTCTAGCATGAAGGAATGGGAGCTCGCTAAAGGGATCGGAGGGGAAAAAGGTTGCTGCCTGAAGACAAATACCGTTTAAACAGGGTTTGGCAGGTGGGGTGTGTGTTTGGGGGGGGGGGTGAAGTTCCTCATTGAATTGAGGGGGAAGAGAAGAGTGCTGCTATGAACTGGGAGAAGGAGGTGAGAGTTGGCCTGATTTTAAGCCAGCCTGTTCGGCATCAGGCCCCATTTACGCTGTCGTTGAAATTTCAGTTCGTTGGACCCTGAGCTGGGACAATAATAGAGACTGATATGAATTAAGTCAGTTTATTAGCTGTCATTCGACAATATAAACAGTTAACAGCGATGCTTACAACTGCAGAGCACTGTCCAGAGCGTGCGGTGATTAAGCCTTTGTCCTGGGCGAACTGGAAGTGACTACCTTGGTGCATTTTCATCGTGTTCTTCGTGTTGCTGGTCGATAGTTCTCAGTACCCAATGGTTAGCTACACCACTACAGTGCCCTTTGGTTCTCGTCTCAAGCTTGCAGTATCTTTCTTTCATTCTCCCCAGTGGGTTGTTGTGTATCTTGCCATATATCGATTCTCCTTCTGGCACGAGACACAATGATCAGTGGCTGATTCAATTAGCCATGATGTGGAGATGCCGGTGTTGGACTGGGGTGGACAAATGTGAGAAGTCGCACAACACCAGGTTATAGTCCCAACAGATTTATTTGAATAAAGCTGTTGGACTATAACCTGGTGTTCCTCTTTTTGGTTGGACAGAACCCAAATTAACTGTAAATCAATTAAAACTTTAAATGAAACTTAATAAATCAAATTAAAATTTGGAAGTCCGGGGTGACGATGCACTCCAGTCCCCGCGGCGCCCACCGGTCGCGGAAAAACTCAAGCGTGCCGGCGGACACCGCGTGCTCCATCTCCAGGGCCACCCGGGCGCGAACATGGCCGCGGAAGAGAGGCAGGCAATCGGGCCGAACGACCCCCTCGACCGCCCGCTGCCTGGACCAATTAATGGCTTTCTTGGCCAGGCCCAGGAGCAGTCCCACGAGGAGGTCCTCCGACCTACCCGCTCCCCTCCGCACCGGGTGACCGTAGATCAGGAGCGTGAGGCTGAAGTGCAACCAGAAATTGAGGAGCAGCCCCTTCAAATAATGAAAGAGGGGCTGCAACCTCTCACATTCAATATAAATGTGAAAGACGGACTCCTCCAGGCCGCAGAAATGGCAAGCAGCCTGGGAGTCCGTAAACCTATTTAAAATCCTATTGCACGGGACTGCTCCGTGCAACACCCTCCAGGCCAAGTCCCCAATAGAACAAGGGAAGACTCCCGCGTAGAGAGCCTTCCAATGGGGACCTTCGCCTCCGCCGGATGGCAGGATGGTACGCCAAGGCGTGTCCGGACGGTAGACGAAGATGGCAAAGTGGAGAGTGTGCAGGAGCAGCCCGTACAGGAAACGCCTCCGTGCGGACTGAAAGGGCACGGAGGGCATTTCTCCGAGAAGGCTCAAGTGGTGAGGCGGCGGCTCCCGAGGGAGGATTCGGGGCCGGGCGCCGATAAGGAATTCCGTCCGAACGGGGGTCAGTTCGGACGGGATCGCCCCACGTGCTTGAGCCTCCTCGACACACCTAGTGGAGACGGGGCCCAGTGCCACTTTTAGCGACTCGATGGCTTTGACCGCGAGCCGGACGTTGACCCAGGACATGCGCCTCGCCAACTCCTCCGGCGCCATCCAGCCCGCTCCTCCGCCATCGAGCAGGTCCCCGACTCTGGTCACCTTACCGGGCACAGCCCTGCCCTCCGCCAGCCAGCCGAACCCGCGGTCGTGGAGGTGCGGATTCCTGAGCAGCGGCTCCCGAAGGACGGCCGCCGCTCCTGACGGGGGAGAACTGCGCCTGGAGGCGACGCTGTTCCAAACCCATAGCAGTTCCTGGTAGAAGACAGGCAGCTCCCGCAGGCTGGCACGCGTGCCACCCACTCTCACAAACAGGAGCTGCGTGTCGTAATTGAGGCCGTGCAGCTGGCGGAAGAAATACATCGCCAGCGCACGCCACCTAGGAGGATTCTCCACGTACAGGCATCTCTGCAGCGTCTGAAGACGGAAAGTCGCCGCCTGGGTGCGAAGGCACACCAGCGCCTGACCGCCCTCCCTAAGCGGGAGACTCAAAACCGCGGCAGAGACCCAGTGCTTCCTTTTGTCCCAGAAGAAGTCGACGAGCTTCTTCTGCATCTTGGCGACAAACGCAGGGGGAGGGATCAAAGTGACCAACCGGTACCACAACATGGCGGCCACCAGCTGGTTTATGACCAGCGCTCGACCCCTGTAGGACAACACTCGGAGCAGTCCTGTCCAGCGCCCTAGGCGAGCGGTGACTTTGGCCTCCAGCTCTTGCCAGTTCGCCGGCCAGGCGTCCTCGGCCGGGCTGAGGTAGACTCCCAGGTAGAGGAGGTGCGTGGTGCTCCAGGCGAAAGGCCCGAACTCCTCCGGCAGGGAGTCCACCTGCCATGGGCCCACCAGGAGTCCAGAACATTTCTCCCAGTTGATCTTGGCGGAGGATGCGTCCGAGTAAATCTGCTGGCATTCTCGCATCCTCCGCAAGTCGACGGGATCCGTGACCGCGAGGAGCACGTCATCGGCGTAAGCCGAGAGGACCACCTCCACGCCCGGCCCTTGCAGAGCCAGTCCCGTCAACCTCTTCCGCAAGAGGCGCAGGAAAGGCTCCACGCAAACGGCGTATAACTGACCGGACATGGGGCATCCCTGACGCACCCCCCTCCCGAAGCGAAGGGGCGCCGTCAAAGACCCGTTAACTTTAATCAGACACTCCGCGGCGGCGTACAGAAGTCGGATCCGGGCGACGAAATGCGTCCCGAACCCGAATGCGCGCAGAGTCCCGAAAAGATACTCGTGATCCACCCTGTCGAACGCCTTCTCCTGATCTAGGGAAAGGAAGGCGACCGACAGACCAGCCCTCTGGGAATGGTGGACCAGGTCCCGGACCAGATGGATGTTGTCGTGGATTGTCCGGCCCGGGACCGTGTAGGACTGGTCGGGGTGGATCATGTGGGCCAGCACGGTGCCAAGGCGAGCAGACATAGCCCTGGCGAAAATTTTGTAGTCCGTGCTGAGGAGGGAGACCGGGCGCCAGTTCTTAAGTAGGCGGAGATCGCCCTTCTTGGGCAGCAGGACGATGACCGCCCTGCGCCAAGAGAGGGGCATCTCCCCGGTCGCCAGACTTTCCCCCAGGACCCGCGCGTAGTCGTCCCCCAAGACGTCCCAGAACGCCCTGTGGAACTCCACGGTCAGCCCGTCCAGCCCCGGGGACTTGCCCCTCGAGAGCTGGCGCAGGGCGCCGGTCAGCTCCGCCAGGCTTAGCGGAGCTTCTAAATTCTCGGCGCCCTCCGGGCCGACCTTCGGCAGGTCCTCCCACAAAACTCTGCGCGCATCCTCGCTGGACGGATCCGAAGAGAACAGAGCCCCATAATAGGCCCGGGCCTCCGCGCTGATGCCCTCCGGATCCGAGACCAGAGATCCGTCGTCGGCCAGCAGCCCCAAGAGCTGCTTACGGACACCCCGTCTTTTTTCCAGCGAGTAGAAGAAGGGGGAGCCGCGGTCCAGGTCCCGCAGGAACTGGATCCGCGACCTCACGTACGCGCCTCGGGACCCGACCAGCTGCAGGTCCTTCAGCGCGCCCTTCTTCTCTTCGTACACCTTCCGCAGGGCCGGGTCCTCGACGACCTGACCGAGACGGGACTCCAGGTCGAGCACTTCTTTCTCCAATCGCCCGACCCGGGCCTCCCGCCTCTTGGTCGACCCCTTCGCGTACTCCTGACAGAAGACGCGGACGTGAGCCTTGCCCACGTCCCACCATAGCCTCAAGGAGGGGAAGCCTCCTCGCTTCCTTCTCCAGTCGGCCCAGAACCGGCGAAACGAATCCCGGAACCGCGCGTCCTCCAGCAGCAGGTTGTTAAAATGCCAGTACGCGGACCCCCCCCCGCGCGCGCAGCGGAGCGAGCTCCGCCCACACCAGGTGGTGGTCCGTGCACGGCACCGGCCGCATGGAAGCCGCCGGAACGCAGGAGACGTACGCCTGGGAAATGTAAAGGCGGTCGATTCTGGACCTTCCTCCTCCAGACCTCACGCTCGTGAAGGCGCTGGAGTCGGGATGGAGATTTCGCCAGACGTCCACCAAGTCGAAGGACCCGACCAGGTCCCGCAACTTCTCCATCGCCGCCGGGCTTCGCGGGGGACCCGACCGGTCCCGCGCCTCGAGGGTACAATTGAAATCCCCCCCGAGGATGACGCACTCGCCCACGTCGATGGAGCCCAGAAGAGCGGACACTTCTCCGAAGAAGCGCACTTGCTGCGCACCGGTCCGGGGGGCGTACACGTTCACTAAATGGAGCGGCACGCCTCCCAGGCGAACAGTGACCTGGAGCAAGCGGCCCGGCACGTGCTCCTTGACCCTCAAGATCTCCGGCTGAAAATGCGGGGCCAGCAAGACAGCCACCCCGCAGGAATTGTTGGAGAGGTGACTCATGCTGACCCCTCCTTGCCACTCCAGGAGCCACGTGGCCTCGTCTCCCGGAACGGTGTGGGTTTCTTGCAGGAAGCACACCGCATATTTCCCGTCCCGAAGGACCGAGAAGTTATTGAATCTACGGCGCGCCTCCCTGCTGCCGTTGATGTTGAGGCTGGCTATGGTTATCTTCATCTCAGAAGCATAGTGCAACCTCTACCTAACGGAGGGGAGGGAGCGCGGTCACTGACGACCGCCACTCCCTCAGCAGCCCAGTGTGGAAACTCTTGAGCCGACGCAGCTCGAGCCGGCCAACGTCCTTGTCCGCGCCCATGATTTTAATGGCGGCGCGGACGGACACGACGAGCAGCGCCAGCTCCGACCACTTGTCGAGGGCCAGCCGGATCTTCTTGTGACGACCCTGGCTCGTGGCCATAAAATCCCGGAGTTCCCCTACGGGGATGAGGGGAGAGTCGGTGAAGGGCACGAGGGCGTCCATCGTCTCGCTGCCGATGGACTCCAAATCGTCCTCGGTGCCCAACACCGAGTCCCCGTCCTCCTCCGGGAGGTCGTCACCGGCGGCCAACCCGTCTGTCGCACGGGGTGCAGCGAACGGCTCGGCCGCACCGGCCGGCCCCGCCTCCGTCACGATCCCACCCCCAGGATCGGTGGCAGAGGAGTCCACCCTGGGCTCCTTCAGGGGCGCCGGGCCGGGAGGCGGCGGCGGTTCGGGGCCCCCCCCCGCCTCAGGCGCCGGAGCGACCGGAGAAACCGGGGAGAAAATAATTTCAAAGTCCTCCAGTACGTCCGGCGCCAACATCAGAGACGGAGTCAGGGGGCTTTCTGTCTCCCCGCCACCAACCTCCGACCCAGCGGGCTGGGGATTGTTGTACTCCTCCACCAGGTCGAGCAGTCCCTGGGAGATATCTGGGTTGTAAAAGGCGGGCTCGGCTTCAGCCTCTTTGGCCTCGCCCGCCCCAGTCCCCAGGACGCCCGACCCGGCGAGGAGCAACGGTTCTGGATTTTTATTAATATCCGCGGGTTGTTCCGCGCCCCCCCCCACGGGCAGGGTCTCTTCCCCATCCCCGGGAGGCACAGGTCGGACAGACTCGGCTGTCTCACCCTCCCGAGGGACAGGCGACCCCTGCCGCTCGCGCGCGACGATGACGGTGGTGGGGTGGGGCGCAGCACCCGCGGCGGGCGACGACTCCCCTTCTGCGGAGGGACCTTCCTCCTCGCAGTCCTCCTCCTGGGGGTGGAGCTTCCTTTTTAACATATTGGGGCCCGGAGAGGGGGAGGCCTCCATGTCTGCTGGGGCCTCCCTCTCTGCCCCCTTCCGATGACTGGGTTTCTTGGGCCCCTCGGGCCCGAGCCCGGCCGCAGGTCTTGATTTAGCTGCCTTGGCAGTTGCGGTCACGGTCACGGGCCCGGGCACGAGGACCCCCCCAGTCTCACGCGTCCCCGTCAACTCCGCGATGAGCGCGGGCGTGAGTTCGGCCAGATCGGTGGTTTCCTCCACGAGGGGACCCGCCCTGAGGTGTTTCGTCTTTCTAAGCGCCTTCCTTCCCCTCGGACGCTCTCCCTCCCCCCCGCCGGAGGCCGTGATGGTGTTGGCCCCCGACGTCGACCGCGCATCCGTTGTCCTCGACGCGCGGACAGTATCAGGGGGAGGGGGGGCGGCGGCGCCAGCCCTGGCCGCGCTAGGTGTCGTGGCGGCCTTGGAGGCGGGGCAGTTTTTGCGGACGTGCCCCACCTCCTTACAGGCGTAGCACCGCACGCCGTCCGAGGTCCAGAAGACGCGGTGGGCGGTCCCCCCGTGGAGCACCGTGAACGCGCCGTCCGCGTCCTCTTCCCGCGCCAGCCGGACGAAAAGCTGGCGCCGGAAGGAGAAGACGTGCCGGAGGCTGGCTTCCCGGAAGCCGAGCGGGATGGGTGTGATCCCCGACCTCACCTCCCCCAGTTGACGTAGGTGGGGGAGGAGGAGCTCACCCGGAACAAAGGGCGGGACGTTGGAAACGACAATCCTTTGCGCGGTGGCCTCAAGGGGGTCCACCGGCAGGAAGGTCCCGCCCACGGTGAGCCCCTTCTCGATGGCCAGGGACACCGCCCGCTCCGACCCCAGGAAGAACACAGCCTTGCCGTACATTTTAGAGGCGGCGACGATGGCTGAAGGGCCGACAACCCCAGCCATGGCTTTAACACACGCCTCTATTGTCATATTGGGGTGAGTGTAGCTCTTGACCCCATTCTTCCTCGTGAGGAGGGTAAAAGGTGACGGGGTAACAGGAGGACCCGTGGCTGCGGCCGTGGCCGCGGCTGCCACGCTTGCGTATGTCCTCGCTGCCCCCGCCACCGGCGAAGATGTGGTCGCCATGATGGGTTGGTCCTTAAGGGCTACACTCACCCCAAGTCACAGGCCTGAAGGTGTTAATGGCCTCTGGTTTTGTTTTTGTTTTCCCCTGAGCAGAGGGAGCTCTTAAATTGAAGGCACACCTCTCCCTTTATATGAATTAATTAGGAGAGGGGCCTTCTCCCCTCTGCTCAATGGGTACTTAATTAAAAGTTTAATGAGGTGCCTCTTAGAGAGAGAGGCAGAGAGAGACAAGAGACAAAGAGAGAGAGAGAGGGGGTGGGAAGGAGGGAAGCCGCAAGGGCAGGGTCGCCACTCAGGATGGTGGGTGGGTGGGTGTTGGCAGGGGGTGCACTCTCCGATGTAAATAAAAGTCTTTGGTGGTGGTCTTCCGGTGGGGGGAGAAGATGTCTTCACCTGGGAAAGCTGGAGATGCCCAGGCTCAGTCCTGCACCAGGTCTTAACGATGCCCAATTAGATGTTGTTGAATTGGGGACTTCACCTAGGCAGCACCAGCTGTCCCAGGTCAGGCAATGGGAAGGGGTGTTTATTAGTGGTGTGTGCGGCCTAGTTTTTACAAAAGCCACACACACACACCCCTTGGATATTCCGGCCTTCTTCTTTTCTTCTTTCCTCCCCCCACCTACAAAACAAAGTCTCTGGGAGAGTGCACCAGAATCACACCCACCTGTAGCTGTTCTTTCCTACCTCCCTCCTTCCAAACAGTTGATGGTTGTTGGTGTTGTTTTCTCCCCTCTCTCCCTCTCCTAAAATGGAGGCCAATTGAGGAGGCAGTGATGGAAAGGCCTCTCCTCTGGTGTTGATGGCCTTGGCCTTCTTTTCTTTCTCCTCTCCTGTCCTCTCCCTCCAGGCACCTCAGTTGTAGTGGTTGTTGGTGGTGGTCTGCTGTCTGGTCTCCTTCTCCTCTTCCTGGTCACAGAGACCACCACTCTGCTGCTGCTGCTGCTGCTCCTCACTCTCCTTCCCCTTCTCCTGGCTGCTGAGGCTATAACCTGGTGTTGTGCGACTTCTCACATTGATTCAATTAGCACAGTTCCATCGTCTCAGCACTTTGGCTGATCCTGAGCAATAAACACGTGCATACAAGTCCATCATGCTCTGCACTAGCCTTCTGTGCTGCAACCACTGCCAACTTGGAAGGGGCCTTCCATTGGATGGCCGGAGAGTTGTTTGCTTGTAGCAGTATTTCCTATTAGGTTGTATACAGGACCGCGATTGCCACATTAAGAGGCAGTCTGCGGAGTGAGCGTCTGCCACTTCCATTTGTCCCACGTAGTCATTTCAAAAAAGGACCGAAAACTTTTAGCTTGGAGTGCTCCCCCAAACTCCACAGATACACTTTGGGTCACCGTCCACCGCACCAGGCACACCCGCTCCCTCCCCACGACTGGTGTCCCCACGGACTAAGCTGCCTGTTCGCTGGCTCAGCATCCAAGCCGGCCAGAATCCCTCCTCTAGCTAACCGGCGAGCTGCAGCAGGAAGTCCGTTCAGCGTGTGTAGCTCTCTGGAACCAATCTGATGAGGCCCGAGCTGCTGGCACGACAGATGAGCAATTGGCAGGCTTCACTCGTCAGCTACACAAACGTCAAAATCTACCCAGTGTCTGTGTGAAAGGATGGGGAGTTGGATGGAGTACAGTGTCTGTGTGAAAGGATGGGGAGTTGGATGGGGTACAGTGTCTGTGTGAAAGGATGGGGAGTTGGATGGGGTAGTGTCTGTGAAAGGATGGGGAGTTGGATGGGGTACAGTGTCTGTGAAAGGATGGGGAGTTGGATGGAGTACAGTGTGTGTGAAAGGATGGGGAGTTGGATGGGGTACAGTGTGTGTGAAAGGATGGGGAGTTGGATGGGGTACAGTGTGTGAAAGGATGGGGAGTTGGATGGGGTACAGTGTCTGTGTGAAAGGATGGGGAGTTGGATGGAGTAGTGTCTGTGAAAGGATGGGGAGTTGGATGGGATACAGTGTCTGTGAAAGGATGGGGAGTTGGATGGGGTACAGTGTGTGAAAGGATGGGGAGTTGGATGGAGTACAGTGTGTGTGAAAGGATGGGGAGTTGGATGGGGTACAGTGTGTGTGAAAGGATGGGGAGTTGGATGGAGTACAGTGTGTGTGAAAGGATGGGGAGTTGGATGGAGTACAGTGTCTGTGAAAGGATGGGGAGTTGGATGGAGTACAGTGTGTGAAAGGATGGGGAGTTGGATGGGGCACAGTGTGTGTGAAAGGATGGGGACTTGGATGGAGTACAGTGTCTGTTAAAGGATGGGGAGTTGGATGGAGTACAGTCTCTGTGAAAGGATGGGGAGTTGGATGGAGTACAGTGTCTGTGAAAGGATGGGGAGTTGGATGGAGTACAGTGTCTGTGAAAGGATGGGGAGTTGGATGTGGTACAGTGTCTGTGAAAGGATGGGGAGTTGGATGGGGTACAGTGTCTGTGAAAGGATGGGGAGTTGGATGTGGTACAGTGTCTGTGAAAGGATGGGCAGTTGGATGGGGTACAGTGTGTGTGAAAGGATGGGGAGTTGGATGGAGTACAGTGTCTGTGAAAGGATGGGGAGTTGGATGGAATACAGTGTCTGTGAAAGGATGGGGAGTTGGATGGGGTACAGTGTCTGTGTGAAAGGATGGGGAGTTGGATGGGGTACAGTGTCTGTGTGAAAGGATGGGGAGTTGGATGGAGTACAGTCTCTGAAAGGATGGGGAGTTGGATGGAGTACAATGTCTGTGTGAAAGGATGGGGAGTTGGATGGAGTACAGTGTCTGTGAAAGGATGGGGAGTTGGATGGGGTTCAGTGTCTGTGAAAGGATGGGGAGTTGGATGGGGTTCAGTGTCTGTGAAAGGATGGGGAGTTGGATGGGGTTCAGTGTCTGTGAAAGGATGAGAAGTTGGATGGGATACAGTGTCTGTGAAAGGATGGGGAGTTGGATGGAGTACAATGTCTGTGTGAAAGGATGGGGAGTTGGATGGGGTACAGTGTCTGTGAAAGGATGGGGAGTTGGATGGGGTACAGTGTCTGTGTGAAAGGATGGGGAGTTGGATGGGGTACAGTGTGTGAAAGGATGGGGAGTTGGATGGGGTACAGTGTCTGTGAAAGGATGGGGAGTTTGATGGAGTACAGTGTCTGTGAAAGGATGGGGAGTTGGATGGAGTACAGTGTGTGAAAGGATGGGGAGTTGGATGGAGTACAGTGTGTGAAAGGATGGGGAGTTGGATGGAGTACAGTGTCTGTGTGAAAGGATGGGGAGTTGGATGGGGTACAGTGTCTGTGAAAGGATGGGGAGTTGGATGGAATACAGTGTCTGTGTGAAAGGATGGGGAGTTGGATGGAGTACAGTGTCTGTGTGAAAGGATGGGGAGTTGGATGGAGTACAGTGTCTGTGAAAGGATGGGGAGTTGGATGGAGTACAGTGTCTGTGTGAAAGGATGGGGAGTTGGATGGGGTACAGTGTCTGTGTGAAAGGATGGGGAGTTGGATGGGGTACATTTTCACTCTGAAGGTGGTGGGTTCTTCTGGTGGGTGAATCCAGAACAAGGGACACAATCCTAAAATTAGAGCTGGGCCATTCAGGAGTGAAATCAGGAAGCACTTTTCCACACAAAGCATAGTGGAATTCTTCCACTTGCTTCTGATGTAATGGTGAGAAAACTGGCCCTTATCTTTAGGCTCTTTTTCTCCCCAAAACAGTAACAAGTCCCTTTCAGAAGAACTATTCATGCATTCAGTAAATAAAATATTATTGAAAAATAAATAATATACATTGTAGAAGTGGACAGATAATTTGGAAATTTCCTTGATTTTCATTGGTAATGTGCAGGGAGAACGTTTCCTCGGGAGATTAAACAAATTGGATAAGAGTCCGTGATGGATTAAACGTGTAAGAACAATGAGCATTTTTGTTGATGATTTTGCATCTTCTTTAATTCTGTTACAGTACTGAAGGGGATAAAACCAGTTTCACTCGCAGGAATCATATACAGTTTTAATTGATACAATTGGTAGAGATTTTTGTCAGTTTGTCTTTACCTGGTGTCCAATGCAGGGGATTGCCACTCAATCCAAACACAAACATCTTGTGGGAGTTGTTCAAATATGCGTTTAATTGGCAGTTTTTTATTGTTGAATTGAGGACACAGTTATTTAAATCTAAAAGCAAAAATACTGCGGATGCTGGAAATCTGAAATAAAAACAGAAAATCCTGGGAATACTCACAACAGATCAGGCAGCATCTTTGGAGAGAGAAACAGAGTTAGCGTTTCAGGTCGATGACCTTTTGTCAGAACTGGAAAAGGTTAGAGATGTAACAGGTTTTAAGCAAGTACAGAGGCCGGGAAAGTGGGGAGGCGAGGAAAGTATAAAAGGGTAGGACTGTGATAGGGTGGAAGGCAGGAGAGATTAAATGACAAAAGGGATGATGGTGCAAGGCGAAAGGAGAAGGTAATGGGACAAGTGAAGAAACAAAAGATGGGTCTAGAGGAGGTGTAAATGGGAATAGCAGAAACATCAACAACAGCTGCCATCCGAAAAAATAGGGGCAGAGGTTATGGTCTGAAATTGTTGAACTCAGTGTCGAGTCCAGGAGGCTGGAAAGTGCCTAATAGAAAGATGAGGTGCTGTTCCTCGAGTTTACATTAATCTTCATTGGAACAGTGTAAGAGGTCGAGGACAGATTTAAATCTGCCTGGTCCCGATCACTTTCTTAAAGGTACTTACTACCCTCTTTTGTTCAAATCGGAGAGTTTGTATGAAACCTTTGAAGTGAGAAAATCAGATACGATAACTTCATAGATGGTATGAAAAATAAATAAAACTGCCGCGAAAGAATATTACTTGTATCATAGTTTGGCATGGTAGTCACAAACTACTATATTTTCTACTACTTGAGGAGTTACCTAACCTTAATGTCTGCTGTAAAAATCTATGTTGTGCTATTATTACTATTTGCTTGTATCTATAACTATTTAAGGAATTTGATTGGAAGTTTAAAACCTAAGTCAAATGTGGTATTACTGTGTCTCCTTCCAAACACGAGGATATTTTTGTTAGGATGTGAAGGCTTTGGAGAGGGTGCAGAAGAGATTTACTAGAATGGTTCCAGGGATGCGGCGCTGGAGCTGCGAATGGATGCATACTGGAGCATTCGCGATGCTGAGGACATCATGGATAGCATGTTTAGGGAGTTGGTCACACCGCAGGTAAAGGCTGCACAGGCAGGAAGGGAATGGGTGACCACCAGGCAGAGTAGTAGGCGCAGGCAGGTAGTGCAGGGGCCCCTATGGCCATCCCCCTCAAACAGATATACCACTTTGGATATTGTTGAGGGAGATGGCTTATTGGGGGAAGGCAGCAGCAGCCAACTTCCTGGCACCATGGGTGGTTCTGCTGCACAGGACGGGAGGAAAAAGAGCAGGAGAGCTATAGTGATAGGGGATTCTATTGTAAGGGGAATAGATAGGCGTTTCTGCGGCCGCAAACGAGACTCCAGGTTGGTATGTTGCCTCCCTGGTGCAAGGGTCAAGGATGTCTCAGAGCGGCTGCAGGGCATTCTGGAGGGGGAGGGTGAACAGCCAGTTGTCGTGGTGCATATAGGTACCAATGATATAAGTAAAAAACGGGATGAGGTCCTAAAAGCTGAATATAGGGAGTTAGGAGGTAAATTAAAAAATAGGACCTCAAAGGTAGTAATCTCAGGATTGCTATCGGTGCCATGTGCTAGTCAGAGTAGAGATAGAAGGATATTTCAGCTGAATATGTGGCTAGAGGAATGGTGCAAGGGGGAGGGATTCAAATTCCTGGGACATTGGAACCGGTTCCGGGGGAGGTGGGACCAGTACAAACTGGACGGTTTGCACCTGGGCAGGACTGGGACCAATGTCCTAGGGGGAGTGTTTGCTAGTGCTGTTGGGGAGGGTTTAAACTAAAATGGCAGGGGGTTGGGAACCTGTGCAGGGAAACAGAGGAAAGGGAAGCAAGGATAGAAGCAAAAGACAGGAAGGAGAAAAGCAAAAGTGGAAGGCAGAGAAATCCAGGGTGTAAATCAAACAGGCTACAGCAAATGATAATTCTAAAAGGACTAAGAGTGTTAACAAAACAAGCCTGAAGGATTTGTGTCTTAATGCGAGGAGCATTCATGATAAGGTGGCTGAATTAGCTGCGCAAATAGATGTAAATGGATATGATATAATTGGGATTACGGAGACATGGCTCCAGGGTGACCAAGGCTGGGAATTCAACATCCAGGGGTATTCAATATTCAGGAAGGACAGACAAAAAGGAAAAGGAGGTGGGGTAGCATTGCTGGTTAAAGAGGAGATTAACACAATAGTAAGGAAGGATATTAGCTCTGATGATGTGGAATCTGTATGGGTAGAGCTGAGAAATACCTGGGGCAGAAAACGTTAGTGGGAGTTGTATACAGACCCCCAAACAGTAATGCTGAGGTTGGGGATGGCATTAAATGGGAAATTAGAGACGCGTGCAGTAAGGGCACAGCAGTTATCATGGGTGACTTTAATCTACATATAGATTGGGCTAACCAAATTAGTAACAATACTGTGGAGGAGGAATTCCTAGAGTGTATACGGGTTGGTTTCCTGGACCAATATGTCGAGGAACCAACTAGAAATCAGGCCATCTTAGACTGGGTATTATGTAATGAGAAAGGATTAATTAGCAATCTTGTTGTGCGAGGCCCCTTGGGGAGGAGCGATCATCTTATGATAGAATTCTTCATTAAGATGGAGAGTGAAGTAGTTGACTCAGAGACTGGGGTCCTGAATTTAAATAAAGGAAACCATGATGGAATGAGGCGCAAGTTGGCTAGGATGGATTGAGGAGCGTTACTTAAAGGGTTGACGGTGGATAGGCAATGGCAAACATTTAAAGATCGAATGGATGAACTACAGAATTTGTTCATCCCTGTTTGGCATAAAAATAAAACAAAAAAGGTGACTCAACCGTGGCTAACAAGGGAAATTAGGGATAGCATAAGATCCAAGGAGAGAACATATAAATTGGCCAGAAAAAGCAGCAAACCTGAGGATTGGGAGAAGTTTAGGATTCAGCAAAGGAGGACAAAGGGATTAATTAAGAGGGGGAAAATAGAATTCGAGAGTAAGCTTTCAGGGAACATAAAAACTGACTGTAAAAGCTTCTATAGATATGTGAAGAGAAAAAGATTGGTGAAGTCCAGCGTAGGTCCCTTGCAGTTAGAATCAGGGGAATTTATAACGGGGAACAAAGAAATGGCAGACTAATTAAATACATACTTTGGTTCTGTCTTCACAAAGGAGGACACAAATAAACTCCCAGAGATGTCGGGGAACATAGGGTCTAATGAGAGGGAGGAATTGAATGAAATCAGTATTTGTAGGGCACTTGGAAAACAGTGACAGGATCGGACAAAGTCAACATGGATTTACAAAAGGTAAATCATGCCTGACTAATCTACTGGAATGTTTTGAGGATGTAACTGGTGGAATAGATAAGGGAGAACCAGTGGATGTGGTGTATTTGGACTTTCAGAAGGCTTTCGATAAGGTCCCGCATAAGAGATAAGCGTGCAAAGTTAAAGCACATGGGATTGGAGGTAAGGTACTGATTTGGATAGAGAACTGGTTGGCAGACAGGAAGCAAAGAGTTGGAATAAACGGGTCTTTTTCCGAGTGGCAGGCAGTGACTAGTGGGGTACTGCAGGGATTGGTGCTAGGACCCCAGCTATTCACAATATATATATTAATGATCTAGACGAGGGAACTAGATGTGATATCTCTAAGTTTGCAGATGACACAAAGCTGGGTGGGCGTCTGTGCTGTGAGGAGGATGCAGAGAAACTCCAGTATGATTTGGACAGGTTGGGTGATTGGGCAGATGCATGGCAGATGCAGTATAATGTGGATAAATGCGAGGTTATCCACTTTGGTGGCAAAAACAGGAAGACAGATTATTATCTGAACGGCAATAGATTGGGAAAAGGGGAAGTGCAATGAGACCTGGGTGTCCTTGCGCACCAGTCGCTGAAGGTAAGCATGCAGGTGCAGCAGGTGGTTAAGAAGGCAAATGGTATGTTGGCCTTCATAGCGAGAGGATTCGAGTACAGGAGCAAGGATGTCTTGCTGCAGTTGTACAAGGCCTTGGTGAGACCACACCTTGAGTATTGTGTGCAGTTTTGGTCGCCTTATCTGAGGAAGGATGTTCTTGCCATGGAGGGAGTGCAGCGAAGATTTACCAGACTGATACCTGGGATGGCAGGAATGACGTATGAAGAGAGATTGGGTCGATTAGGCTTATATTTGCTCGAGTTTAGAAGAATGAGAGGGGATCTCATTGAAACTTATAAAATTCTAACAGGACTAGACAGACTAGATGCAGGAAGGATGTTCCCGATGGCGGGGGAGTGCAGAACCAGAGGTCACAGTCTAAGGATAAGGGGTAAGCCATTTAGGACTGAGATGAGGAGGAATTTCTTCACCCAGAGAGTGGTGAACCTGTGGAATTCTCTACCACAGAAGGCAGTTGAGGCCAATTCATTAAATATATTCAAGAAGGAGATAGATATATTTCTTAAGGCTAAAGGGATCAAGGGATATGGGGAGAAGGCAGGGACAGGGTACTGAATTTGGATGATCAGCCATGATCTCATTAAATGGCGGAGCAGGCTCTAGGGGCCGAATGGCCTACCTCTGCTTCTATGCTTCTATTACAGTTATGTGAATAGACTGGTTGTTCTCCTTGGAGCAGAGAAGGCGAAGAGGAGATTTGATAGAGGTGTTTAAAATCATGATGGGTTTAGATAGACTAAATAAAAAGAAACTGTTTCCAGTGGCTGAAGGCACAGATTTAAGATGATTGGCAAAAGAACCAGAGGCGACATGAGGAAAAACATTTTTACGCAACGAGTGGTTAGGATTTGGAATGCACTGCCTGAAAGGGTGGTGGATAGAGATTCAATAGTAGCCTTCAAAAGGAAATTGCATAAATACTTGAAGATGAAAACATTGCAGGGCTATGGGGTAAGAGTGAGGGAGTGGGACTAACTGGATTGCTCTTCGAAAGAGCCAGCACAGACCCGATGGGCTGAATGACCTCCTTCAGTGCTGTACTATTCTATGATATCACATCATCGAAGCATTAGCCAAAATAAACTGAAGAGAGTTCTCTGTTCATTCCCTGGGCATGCTACAAATTTGCCTACTATCTGTGAAAGTGAAGACAGTCTCTCTGTGACATTGGGAATTTGAGCTCAGCTAAGAGAACATAATAAGAACATAAGAAATAGGAGCAGAAGTATGCCATTCGGCCCTTCGAGCTGATCCTCCATTCAATAAGATCATGGCTGATCTTCTACCTTACCTCCACCTTCCCGCACTATCCCCATATCACTTGGTTCCCTTAGTATCCAGAAATCTATTGATCTCTGTATTGAATATACTTTCCTCAGTTTAACCAAAACAAGTGACCGTATAATCTTCTAAAAAAAAATGCTGTAACAAACACATTGTTTCAAGCTCTATCAAAATTCCCCAGTGCGCAAACTGTGTCAGAATCCTCCTCAGGGATCACCAGTGGCACCATCGCACTGTGAGGATGCATAAAAAGACAGCACCTACTGCAGAACAGTGCCTGTGAGAGGTCAGAACATCACTCCGTTTAGTCCAAAAGTTAAAAATAATCTGCCTAAATATATCCAGCACTAAAACAGGACAACTGAGATGGAAAAAAAAAGAAAACTCACCCCAAAAAATGCAGGCCTCCTTTGGGAACAAGTCACAGGTGCATCTAACCAGACAGCTAATCCTCAAGAACAGAAAGCATTTTTAGCATTAGATGTCTCCCAGGAGGTTTATGAGGAAAGAATCAGCGCCAGCAATGATTGGATTACTGGAATGTTTACCAGAATAACCTACCTGATTGAAGGCGTCAGGAAAATAAATAGTGCTAAATCTCGACAAGGTCGTAGATATAATACCAGGATCTGTAGGTTCCTGGAGTGAATGGAAGACACGGACCTGATTGTCTTTCTCCAAAAATCACTGCAGAGTTTATTAAATCTCAGTCTTAAAGGAAAGCTTATTTTGGAGTGGGAACTTCATGGGTGGAAATTGGTAAGTGGTGCGCCCATTGTTTGGGTGTAAAGAGAGTAGTTTGAAACATGTATCGTAGAAAAGGACATGGAACCCCAAAACACAACAGCAGATTGTTTGATCGCTGAATGGTCTTTTCTTGTTCCATGCAGTTTTATGCTCTTTTATCATCACATCTTGGAACAAGTGTGAAGATCCCGTTATGGAGTCTTCGTGGCTGCTTTGGTAGTTGGTGGCTGCAGTATACTTATACTATAGTATCAGCCTTTACACCTGCAGTATTGTGAACTTTTACAATCCACTCTTTGTAATGTATTCATAAAGGTAAAAACAAAATGACCAGTGACCATTGTGACACCAGGGGCCTTCTTTCCTCTGGTATCACACTGCTTAATGTGTTCCTGTAAACCTCCCTGGTGTGTTATTTTAGTGCATTTAAAATAAACTGGTTAACAACTGCTTTAAACTAGCTTACAAATCAACTTTACGGAGGAAATTAAACCCCAATGGATTGAAAAGCTGACTGCACAGATCATTAACCGTTCACATTCCTAATGAGTGCTTGTTTCAATCTCCTTCTACAAGGCTCCCCAGGGAGATGCTCCCAGGCAGGGCCATTCCAGGCTTTCAGGCAGTAGTTCGATCCAAAGTGGCTACAGAATAACCTCATTGGAGTGATCCTAGTAACAAAGAGTAATAGGTCTGCAGGAATGGAAGGTGTCGCCCAGTAAATTTTGGGGGTGGGGGCAGGGGGATGTTTGTGAATGGCAAGGCAACCTGTCTGATACAGGGCGGGTGAATTTCTCTGGGGGTTCTCCGGCTCATCTATCCTAACTTTGTCAGAAGAGCTGTGGAAACCCTGGGAAAATTATGTAAATGGTGTTTACGCCATTTTTCTGGGGTTTCAGTGGCTCTTCCACCAAAGTTACAGCGAACCAGTGGGAAAATCCCCGTGGAATTCACCCCAGGTGTCAGCCTTGGCTCACTGGTAGCGCACTTGACTCTTGAGTCATAAAGGTGTGGGTTCAAGCCCCACTCCAGAGATTTGAACACTTAACCTAGGCTGACACTTCTGAGGGAGTGGTGCACTGTTGGAGCTATTGCCTTTTGGATGAGATGTAAACTGAGGTCTCGTCTGTCCTCTTAAGTGCATGTAAAAGATCCCAGGGCAATTGTCCTGGCCAATATTTATTCTGAACCAGCATCACTTAAAACCCCCCCCCCCAGAATATCTGGTCAGTATTTCTCATTTCTGGACGTGCGACCTTGCTGTGCTCAAATTGACTCATGTTTATCTGTATTATAACAGTGACCACACTGCAAAAGTATTTTATTGGTTCTGAAGTACTTTGAGATGTCCTGAGGTTATGAAAGGTGCTATATAAATGCAAATTCTTTCTTTTGGATATCAGGATATCTTTAAGTTCAGGTGGTATTTTGGGTTCAGGCACATAACCTTGTCCAGCCCTCCCCCTCCAAGCTATGCTGTCTTGGAAGCTGGGGCACAGAGTTAAATGTGAAATACGGAAGAATTCCTGCAGCTTGGATATAGTGTTCCATAAATGGCACAGCCCTGATCACAAAATGCTGTCCATGTTAAAAATAGAATAGAAACACAGATGAATTCATTTCTAATAAGGTTGGATCATTCTGTTTGTTGAGTTAAATAGTTGATTTAGGGTAAGAAGCTCTGTGTTGCTTTGGTAATATAGGGTTACATAAGCTCTACTGGAATTGGTTGTGGTGCACTGTGACAAAGCAGACAAATCTATTCAGTGAATTAGAACCATGTCAATTCAATAAGCACATCTTGCAGAAGATTTGATCGATTTTACACCCACAGTGGCATAGTCTAATGTTTGAGACAGTAAATCAATAAGGAGCAACAGTTTTTATTTCATAATATATAAATAAAATATATTTGATTAATAACTAATCATGTAATAATGGGATCTGTGCTACTTTATAAATTGTTGTCTTTACCCAGAGAGTGTTTAGAATGTGGAACCTGCTACCACATGGAGTAGTTGAGGCGAATAGCATAGATGCATTTTAGAGGAAGCTAGATAAATATATAAGAAAGGAATATTGATAGGGTGAGAAAAGTAGGGTGGGAGGAGGCCTGTGTGGAGCATAAACACTGGCACAGACCTGTTGGGCCGAATGGCCTGTGTCTATGCTGTAAATTCTGCGTAATTCTACGTTGTATTAATAAGTCTTCATAGACCCTAAGGCTTGTAAATCTAGCTTCCAGACAGAAAAATAATAAGAATGCATTTTAATTGTAGATATAATATTCAGGTATAAATTCAGTCCAGTTTCAAAACTGTCAAACTATGGATCATTAAAGTCAGTTTTTATTGCCAATTTAAAAACCCATATTCTTGAGTTTTTCAGATTTTATTTGTAGTGTAATAAAACAGAAGATCAGTGTGAAATGAATTGGATCCTGGGTGAATTTGGGGAAAATCAGTAAATGCCAGTTTTTATTTTGAACACTGCTAAAAGAAAGAACCAAGACCGGTGTCAGCCTTGGCTCAGTGGTAGCAGGTTTCCTTCGGAGTCAGAAGGTTGCTGATTCAAGTACCCCGCCAGGACCTAAACATATATTCTTGGCTGACACTTCAGTGCTACACTGTTGGAGATGCTGTCTTTCGAATGAGAATGGGGGAAAGATGGAGAGAATAGTTTCCCATTTTCTCCACCCTCATTTTCCCCTCTTCGCCTGCCCACGGGTCACCTACTGGTTCTTGGAACTTCTCACACAATAGCTGCTGGCACAAAACCACAACTAAAGATTCTCAACTACAGGGGACCCAACCTATATAAGGTAAATCCAATAACATTTGTAGAAGTCATGTGATCCGATGTCATGTGGTCTGATGCGGAGATGCCGGTGTTGGACTGGGGTGGACAAAAGTGAGAAGTCGCACAACACCAGGTTATAGTCCAACAGTTTTATTTGAAATCACAAGCTTTCGGAGCTGCTGCTCCTTCACTTCACCTGACGAAGGAGCAGCAGCTTCGAAAGCTTGTGATTTCAAATAAAACTGTTGGACTATAACCTGGTGTTGTGCGACTTCTCACCAATGTGGTCTGATGTCATGTGATCTGTCGTTGCGTGATCTGATGTCGTGGTCAGAACATCACGTGATCAAACCTCCAGGAAAGCCTCAAACCAGAGTTTGCAACCCTAGCCTGGACAGAATGATAACCTGGTCTGTCTCAGTCATGGGCTGTTGTTTTCAGTCACTCAGACATTAGAGAGCTTTATATATTCTTTTGTTAAAGGAATTGACAGTGCATATTGCACCCAGTTGGACACTGAAGTTTGATTTGTGATCTGTGATCTGTGAAGCCCCTTGTAACGTTTTACCACGTTAAAGGCGCTGTATAAATACAAGTTGTTGTTGTTGTTGATGATTTCAGGGTTGGAACATTTCACAAACTTGAGTTTGAGCAAATACCTTTTTCAGGGTTAGTAGATAAAGAATAACAAGGGAAGATTTCTTCTGTGCATTAGGTGCAATAAGATTGTAAACACCTTCATAAAGAAATGGTTTACAATTTTGCTGCACATTGCAATCAGAGGAAATCTTTGTCCAGGTTAATATAAATTGCCAGGCCGAAGGAGCAAAGTAAAATGTTGCAGCTCCACTTTTCTGTCATTAGAGGGAGCTCGTATTTCCTATAGTTTACCAAGGGCCTGTGCTGGAAGACACAGGATCACAAATAGACGTTTAAAGTAATGAGGAAATGGGACAGGGTAGATAGAAACAGGTTGTTTCCAGTGGATGAGGGGTCTAGAATGGGGTATATATATATAAGATTAAATGTAATAGATTTTTTTACACAGAGGGTTGTGAGGCTGTGGACTTCTGGAGGTAGTGAGTGAAGTAGAGACCATGTCAATCTTTAAGAATAGGCTAGATAGGTGGTTGAATTATAGAATAATAGAACCTTACAGTACAGAAGGAGGCTATTCGGCCCATCACACCTGTGTTAGCTGTTTGTAAGAGCTGTCCAATTTAGCCCCACACCCCAGCTTTTTCCCCATAACCCTGCAAATTAGTCCTCTTCAAGTACATGTCCAATTGCCTTTTAAAAGTTCCTATGGAATCTGATTCCACCACCCTTTCAGGCAGTGTGTTCTAGATTTTAACAACCCTCTGTGTGAAGACATTTCTCCTCAATTCCCCTCTAGTTCTTTTGGCGATTTATTTTAAATCTCTGACCTCTGATTACCGATCCACTTGCCAGTGGAAGGTTTCTTCCTACTTGCTCTATCAAAACCCCTCATAATTTTGAATACTTCTGTTAGGTCTCCCCTTAACTTTCTCTGCTCTAAGGAGAACAATTCCAGCTTCTCCAATCTCTCCACATAACTGAACTCCCTCATCCCTGGGGTCATCCAGGTAAACCTCCACTGTATCTTCTCCAGGTTCTTGACATCCTTCCTAAAGTGTGGTGCCCAGAATTGTACACAATACTCCAGCTGAGGCCTAAACAGAGATTTGTAAAGGTTTAGCATGACTACCTTGTTTTTGTATTCAATGCCCCATTTACAAAGCCAAGTATCCCATACGCTTTCTTAAATACCTTCTCAACTTGCCCTGCCACTTTCAAAGATTTGTGAATATGCACCCCCAGATCCCTATGCTCTTGCACCCCTTCAAAATAGTACCATTTACATTATACTACCTCTCCATGATGTTTCTCCCAAAGTGCATCACTTCACACTTATCCGCATTAAATTGCATCTGCCGTGTGTCTGCCCATTTCACCAGTCTGTTTATGTCCTCCTGAAGTCTGTTACTATCATGCTAATAATTTACTACATTGCCAAGTTTTGTATCTTCCGCAAACTTTGAAATTGTACTCCCTATACCCAAGTCCAGGTCATTTATATATAACAAGAAAAGCAATGGTCCTAATACTAACCTCTGGGAGACCCCACTGCATACTTCTCTCCAGTCAGAAAAACATCTGTTCACCACTATTCTCTGCCTCCTATCCCTTAGCCAATTTTGTACTCAAGTTACGACCATCCCTTTAATAACATGTGCTTCTATTTTCTGAATAAGTCTGTTATGAGGTACTTTATCAAATGCCTTTTGAAAGTCCATATATACAATATCTACTGCACTATCTTTATCAACCCTCTCCATTACCTCATCAAAGAACTCAATGAGATTAGTCAGACCCAACTTGCCTTTCAAAAATCCTTTCTGGCTGCCCCTTATTAACCCTTGCTTCTCCAAGTGAGAATTTATTTTGTCCTTGACAATGGTCTCTAGTAGTTTTCCCACCACTGGCGTTAGACTGATTGGCCTATAGTTATCAAGTTTATCCCTCTCCCCTTTTTTGAACAGGGGTGTAACATTTGCAATTCTCCAGTCCTCTGACACCACTCCTATATCCAAGGAGGATTGAAAGATTGTGGTCCGAGCATCTGCCATCTCCATACTAGCTACCCGCAGTCATCTTTGAACCTCTAGTATATTAACCCTCTGTGGAACTGCAATATTATCCTTGATCGAAACTGCTAACTGCCCCCCCCCCCTTTTTCCCTTCTCTATCCCTCCTGAATGCATTGTAGCCAGGAATGTTTAGTTCCCATTCCTGCCCCTGTTTAAGCCAGGTCTCTGTTATTTTTGCCGCTATGTGGCCCCTTCAAAATACCGTGCATGCGCGGTTTTTACATTGAAAAGCCGGCAAGCCGACTCCGTGGGATCCCTGGAGCGCTGCATTGATCATAACCCCATGTGGCAACATGCACCTGCAGTTCGTCAACCTTATTGAAAGGATATGGGACTAGGGCAGGTACATGGGATTAGGACTACTGCTCGTGTGAGGATAAACACCAACACAGACCAGTTGGGCTGAACAGCTGGTTCCTGTGTTGTAATTTTGCTGAATTTTATGTAGTAAAACCAGAGTGATTATGTTTTGATACTAGCAGCCCTAGATCAGTATACCCAAATCCTGGATCTGAACTGTAGGCTAAAACATTTGATGAATGAGGAAATTAATAGCCTATGTTCTTCAGTTAGGGAAATCTAGACTGAATTCCCAGTTAAGTAATGGAAAGAAAGGCAGAATTTGCATTTATGTCACACCTTTCACAACCTCAGGAGTTCCCAAAGCACTTCACAGCCAACAATGTCCTTTTGAATTGTAGCCACTGTTGAAACTTAGGGAAAAATTGTCAACAGTCACCTTCATGAGTGAAATGAATCATAGGCATCGCTGGTCAGTACACATTGAAGATAACTTAATAACATAAATTTTCTTTGCTCAAAGTTATAATGCCAGGTCGCTAAGAGACTGTTGAGGCCATGGAGGGATTTGAAAACAAGGATGAGATAAAAAAAGAAACGAATGTTGGAGCTGTCTCGATAGCTCAGATGGTAAATGTGGAACTGAGTCATACAGACTAGGAAGGTCCCAGAGTCATTCACTGGGAACAGGCACTTGCTGGTCATTTTAGGCGTATTGCTGAACAAAATTGGAGAAAACTCTGAAGCCTGGCCAGCACTGGAGAATAGAGAGAATGGAAATACTATCCATTGCAGAGATTCTGTTGAGACTGGCCATGAAACTACTGCAGCTACATTAGCAGGTACCAAGTGTTGCCACTAACTCCTGCCCTGGGTATGCATTTGGTACCATCACTGAACCTAAAGTGGAAAATATATATTTTTTTAATTTCCCATCTCCTCACCAATTTTCTCCCCTCCTGTACATTGTCCAAGTGACCATTCTTCATTTGTGGGTCCATACAGTGAGCATTGCCAGGATATTGAACCATGGAAGACATCTCATCCTGTCCTCACCTGATCGCCATTACAAATATACTTTTCAGCAAGAATCATTGGCTAGCAATCGGAATCAGAAGCCCTGGCTGAGTTCTCTCCCCACTCCTTCCCCAGCCCAGTGGTGCGGAGGCTAATTGTAGTGCCTGTTCCCAGTGAATGACTCTGGGACCTTCGTAGTCGGTATGACTCAGTTCCACATTTACCATCTGAGCTATCGAGACAGCTCCAACATTCGTTTCTTTTTTATCTCATCCTTGTTTTCAAATCCCTCCATGGCCTCGCCCCTTCCTATCTCTAATCTCCTCCAGCCCCACAACCCTCCACGAAGGCTGCATTCCTCCACCACTGGCCTCTTATGTACCCCCCACTAACCTTCACCCCGCTATTGGCACCATGCCTTCAGCCATCTAGGACCCAACCTCTGAAATTCCCTCCCTGAACCTCTCCTCTCTGTCTCCCCACCTCTTTCTCTTCCTTTAAGCTGTTCCTCAACTTCGACAAAGTTTTTAGTCATTCCTCCGAATACCTTATTTAGCTTGATGTCAATTTTAGTCTGATTACGCTTTCTGCGAAGCATCTTGGGACGTTTTCCTACATTAAAGGCACAATATAAATGTAAGTTGTTTAGACTTTTTTTGTGAAACTTGTGCTGATCAAGGTGAGGGATGTCAGTGCTGGGAATAGAAACCTTACCACAGTCGGTATCAATGATTCTCAGGTCAGGTACTGTACAGTAGTTGGATGTAGAGTAAAGCTTCCTCCACTGTTCCCCAATAATGGGGCGCAGCCCAGACCTCAGGATAGTAGCTTGTGTCGTCTACTGCACCAGTGTGACATTTTTTCATTTCCCTTGCCATCCTGTGGCCTTGAGGGAAATTGCCAAATTAGAGGCAGTTTTTTGTCCCTTCCCCACTAGAAATTGGGTTAACACTATCCAAACCCGTTGTATATAGAACCCTTACTGTCATCCCATTAGTTGAGGCTGGATTTGAACCAAGGTCCCAACAGTGAAAGGTCATTGTCTAACCCCTTGCACTTACCATCTTAACATTATGAATCACCATTTTATAAGTCTCAAACTGTAATAAACAGTATACAAATAACTGTTGCTGTAAGAATACAGGTAGTCAATGATGTTATCAAAAATATCTAGCTTGAAAGCTAGCAATTGCTGTATACAAATGGCAACAAGTAAATGCTAATCCACATTTGCTATGGATTGTACATTTTTTTTGTTTTTTGAAACTGTTTCCACAGTGTGATCTCATCTTTTCTAATTGTCCAAAAAAAAACTTTCTGGTAAAAGTCACAACAGCCCTGCATTGCCTCCAACTTCACTCCTCCATACCATCTGCTGCTTTACACAGAATTTCTGGCATTGAAGCATTGTAGCCAGAAATTCTCGATGACAGTGCTCTCTAATGATATAACCTCACATCGACGTCAGCTGTTTATTTCTGCGTTGTGTTGCATTTTGGCAGAATGTTCGGTAGCTTTTAATTTTTGCAATTCTTGGCCTGGAGACGACAATGGATTCATCTGGTTCACGGCAGGCGCCTGGTTCCCGTTGGTACATCTTTCTGGGTAGTTACTGCAAGGAAGAATTAATTAGACAACTGCTGTACAGCGGGTGTGTTTGTTGTTGGCTGGAGCAGTTTACTATCCACTGCCTTGTGGCACACTCCACATAGAGCGTTTAGTTCTTTTGTTTATCGAAGTGGCAGAAGGGAACAGCATTACAGCACGGACTCAGTGGGAGTGCTGTTGAATTTGCTATACTGTGTTTCACATACTCACTAAGGGGTGACTAATTTTTAGTCTTTGCAAGGAGCTGAAAATGGAATGGGCTTAAATGAGCTGCAGTGGATGAGTGCACTTAACCTTTACAACACACCCCTTGAAAATGATACTTAGATCTTGGAAAACACACAGCCTGGAGTGTGCCACAAGGCAGTAATAGAACTCGGGCTTGAAATGATGCCACGAATGTTGCTTGCTTTGTCAGTGTCATCTCAACCTCACTTGTTACATCCTTGAAGCACACTTCAGTCTGAGAGTTCACAGGGATGGTTTGTGTCAAGTTTTTTTTTCTATTTGGCTAAGGTCATGGCAGGCACAGATAGCTACTCACATAATTGAATAGTATGATTAGGATTGATGTGATGTTTTACCACAATCAGCACACAATTTTTTCTTCCTTTTCTGCCTCCCCTCCTCTTCACCTGAAGGCATTGATTCCTCCATGCACTGCTGTTCCAGGAGTATTATGTACACTCCAGTACCTCACCTAAATATCCAGTCTTCATGTATAAGCCTCCATAGTGAGGCAGCTAACTTAGTACCAAAGTAGGGGCCATGCTGATGAAAACCTGGATCAACAACTGCCCAAAGTCATTACAGGAAAGATAGGGAAGGGCAGATGGGAGGTGGTGTGGCAGTATTGGTCAAGGAGAATGTTACAGTGCTGGAGAGGGAGGATGTCCTGGAGGGGTCAAGGACAGAATCTATATGGCTAGAGTTAAGAAATAATAGAGGTGTCATTACACTACTAGGTGTATTCTATAGACCACCAAATAGTGGGAAAGATATGGAGCAGCAAATTTGCAGAGAAATTACAGAGAGGTGCAAGAACTATAGAATAGTGTAAGACTTTCTCTTACTACTGTTCGGACCTCGAGAATTACAAATAAGCATAACAATGACAGATAAGTTTGTGATCAATAAAATTGGTCTTTATTCACACTACAGTTCAAAATTCAAGTGTACGTAGAAGCATTCCCTCACAATTAATATGCTCACAGTTTAATAGGTCAAACATACATAAAAATTATTCTTTAGCAATATCTAAGCTCTATGTCCGACTTTCATACATACTCTTACCCCAGGGTGATCAGTCTGGAAAAGTAATAGGTTGCAAACGGGGACTGGCCAGTCAAACTGCTTCCTTTGTCTCTTTGCCTCTTCTCTTCTGAATTTCCCGCTTCTGGGTCATTCCTTTATAATGCCTTTCTGCCGGCCCCCCTCGTATATCTCCGTCTGCCTCTCCTCTGATAGGTCAGTTTCACTCCCAACCTTCCCTGATTGGAGTAACTTTTGCATGACACGTTCATGTTCCTGTGATGTGTGTGGGGGCGGGACTTCCTCTTCATCCGGTGTTTCTCCTTCCTGTCTATGTGGTCTCACAAACAAAGGACCATGTTGAGTCCTTACAGGCAAAGGACCCCCTGCTGACTTACACCATTTTGTGTCCTCATAGACAAAGGAACACATGCTGACTTCCTACATTTTGAGTCCGTCCGATACCATTTCACAATTCGTTCACAATTTCGATCTCCACACGGTAGCAGCAGTTTTATTACGGTATTTTACAATCTTACAGTCCTCCCTTAAATGTGTCTCATGTTTATTCATGTGCAGACATTTAACCAGAGTTGGAGTAGTATGTATTCCGATCGGACATAGTCCCCTTTTATCCCCTACAATACAATGGGCCGAAAATTGATCCCGGGACGCGAGAGTACGCACTGCGTACTCTCGCGTATTCCCACTCCAATTGCCGGTTTTCTGCATGCCCTGCGCATGCGCTGAAAACCGGCAATTGCTCTTCTGAAAAGGGGGCGGGGCCTGGGTGCATCGCGTGCGCGCTACAGGCTGCGCGCACGCTGTGCACTTCATGCTTTGGATGCGCAGGTAAGTAGGGAAGATTTTGGAAATGTAAAAAGGAGGAGTAAGACCCGCTTTTAAGAAGGTAAGTAGTGAATTAAGTATTTTTTTGAATTTTTTTTTACAGGTATATCTTTTTTAGAGACTTTAAAGACAGGTAAGTTTATTTTTATAACTTTTTAAAAGATTTTAAATTTTTTCAAAAATTTAATTTTTTATTTAAAATGGTTAATTTAATTAACTATACTTATTTTATTAATGTGATGGTTTTTTTTTTAAATTTAATTGAGGTTTAGCTGTTATTTTGGGGGGGTGTAAGATTCATAGATTTCACAGCCATGCTGTGAGACTTATGAATGGAAGATGGTGTGCTGCCATTGGCTCTAACTGAGTCACGTGATCCCACAGCTCGCACGAATTCACTACGCCGCTGGGATACGCAAGCCCAGCACAGCTGATGTCTGGAACATCAAGTTCGTGCGAGCTGGATCTGAAAAAGCATAAACGAGGTGAGACATCGCGGGGAAGGCTTACCCCCGCGGGAACAGAGCGAGATCAATTTCTGGGCCAATATCTATACCCCCCTTTCACATTATTAAAGCTGATCCCGTAACAGTTCCATCGCACGCTTTTTTCTTCCCTTTCTTTGTTTACGTATTGCCCGCATTCCCCACTCCCACATAAGCACGATCACATACACAAGTTATTTGTGGTCTCACCCGGTGCAAATCGGAGTTCTAGGATCATCCTGTTTGGGGTGGCCTCATTTGAGCATTTTAAACAAATCCTTTGCCCCTCATGCACCCTCTGCTCCATCACCCTCATTGTCCAATTATAACATGTTATAGTTTGATTTTTAATTGTTACATTCATCTCATTTACAACAGAAAACCCTGTATCCAGTGAGGTTATGGTTCCATTGGTGCTGTTTCTGAGCTGCTGTGATTCCTAATATAGTTCAATCCCATCCACTACGAGCATCAAAGCGCTCAATGCGTATAGGAGTTTCCCCATCCTGGAGCTTCTGTAACACATAACACAGTTAATATTCACATACTCTTATTCACACATACAACATCATTTCCTTTTTGGTTTACTCCCACCTCCTCCTGAGGGTGCTGATGTTGTTCCCAGTGGGGTCCATATTGGGTTGGGTTTTGACTGGCGACTACTCCACCTTAGAGTGGATTGTGGTCCCTGACCCTGCAAAGGCGTGGACACTGCTGCAGGTTGTTGTGCTTCTGCTGCTCCAAGAGCAGGACCTGGTTGCGTTGGCATCCCTGGATCATCATCACATTCACATCCAACCCGTCACTCAGGGGCCTGAGGCTCAGAACATTTCCATCCTCCTTTTTCCTTCCCAATTCCCCTCTTCGAAGGTGCTTCATTTGATTAATGTGGAACCATTTGATCCTCTTTGGCAGTTGTACGGCATATACCAGGGGACTTGCCTTCTCTACAATGTTATAAGGTCCTTTGTACAATGGTTCAAAAAATCCCACTCGGGCATAATTCCTAACCATCACCTGGTCCCCTCTGTCCCAATTTTCAGGTTTACTGGGTTCCACATTCATCTTATTCCTCATGTGCTGTTTTCCCATATGAAGGGCTGCACTGAGGTTCATGGCCTTCAGAGCCTCCCGTAGGTCGGAGACAAATTTATCTCGTCACCTCCTTCTCCTGACTTGGCGTCAAGGTTGGGACTAACAAATGGGTTGAGGTCCTCATTGGTCTTCCTGTTACCAACACATGCGGGCAATATCCAGTGTTCTTAGATGTGTCTGCCCTGATGTTCATCAATATCAAAGGCAGTACTTCATCCCAACTCTTAGGTGTAGTCCCTCGTTCTTTATGCAAACTTTCTTTGAGTCCTATTCATTTTTTCCCACTATTCCTGATGACTGAGGGTGGTGTGCAACATGCCACTTCCCCTCGATCCCTAAGACCTTGAGGGTGTTCTGCATCACTTGCCCCTGTTCTGTTTCTATCACTTTGGGCAGCCCCCATCGTGAGAACACTTCTTTTACCAATATTCTTGCTGTGGCCGCTCGACAGGGAAAAGCTTCCACCCATTTACTGAAATTATCCACTAAGACTAGACAATACAAAGTCTACCTGGATACGCTGCCAAGGACCCTCTGTCCTTCGCATATGTCCTAGTGGAACTTTCCTCCTATGGGGGCCAGGATTGTTTGCCGCACACACCAGGCAATCCTCACAGTATTCCTTCACATCTTCCCTCAGGTGCAGCCACCATCCTACCTCCTCCACTCATCTCCAAGTGGTCTCGGGTCCCAGATGGCCCGCCCCCGGTGCTCCGTGTGCTAGCTGTAGATATTCCTCCCTGCATCCCTCTGGAACTACCCATCTGTCGCCTTTAAACAACATTCCCTCCTTTATTTCCATACCTGTGGCTCGATAGGGTCCCTCCATTGATTTTCCCTCTCTTAAATCCTTTATGACTCCCCTCAAGTTGACATCCTTACTCTGTAATGCAGTCAGGTCTGGTGGTAGGGGAACGAGGTCTCCCGGTGTCTTGTCTGCGGGCACTATCGCTGACAGGACCCCCGACTGATACGGGTCCCAAGGTACCCACTCTGTGGCCCCTCGCTTAGCTAACTCATCCACCTTCCAGTTCCCTTCCCACTTAGGTTCCGCCCTCGAATGTGCTTTTACCTTCTGAATGTAATACTGGTGTGGGTTTTCCTCAGTCGCTTTGAGAATCCCCTGCAGCAATGGTGCAGTGACTAAGGGTTTTCCATCTGCTGATTTAAATCCTCTTCTGGCCCAAATGGCCAGGTATTCAGTGCATGAATTACACGTGAACATAGAATCCGAACAGATCGTGTACGGGGGAGGGAACTCTGTGGGATGTGTTACCACATAGGTAACTGCAGCCAGTTCAGCCTGCTGTGCGCTTAACCTGGATGGGAGTTTCAGTTGGATTTCAACCTCTCATTCCGGATCATATACCCCACAGCCTGTCTTCCTTTCCCCCTTTTCGACTATGCCTGACCCATCCACATAAATATCCCTTCCGTCTGGGTGCACTCCTGCTCGGAGTCCGATTCTAGTCTCCCACACCCCTTCCACTCAGCAGGTGTGCGGGTTTCCCTCATACACTAAGTTGGCTGCCAATTGGGGCTCGCTCAGCGTTACCGTTTTTAGATTAGATGCTGACAAGCCCAGTGTCCACCGAGCTATCTTGTTGTTGCTTACCGTTCCTTCTTTAATCCGCCCATCCAGTAGGAGTTTCATGGGAGTGTGACAAGTCAGTAGGTCCACAGAGTTTCCTCCTGTGAACGCACTGAAATGTTTTACAGCCCAAAAGGTAGCCAACAGGTGTCTTTCACATTCTGATTATCCCTGTTCTACTTCTGTTAGGCCACCGGCCTCAGCCTCCCATTCCTTTCTTGCATCAGTACCTCGCTCAGGCTTGCGTCCGTGGCGGCTTCCTCTAGGGAGAAACCCTTTCCCGCATCAATAGCCCCCAAAGCCGGGGCTGCCTGTAGATCTTCTTTTAGTTTAACAAAAGCCTGCTGACACTTCTCATCCCAATCCCAGTCTACCCCCTTTCTCAACAACCTCAATAGAGGAGCTACAGTGGCCACATAATCTTCGATGAACTCCCTACAATATCCAGTTAGGCCTAGAAAGGACCTTAAGGCCGACACATCCTGAGGTACAGGTAAGTTCTGGACAGTTTCTCGCTTAGCCCTATCAATAGCCCTTTCTCCTGGTCGAATTGTCAACCCCAAATACTGCACCTCCTGATTGCCTATATGTGCCTTCTTAGGGTTCACCTTCAACCCAGCCTCCCCCAACAATTCCAACCATTCTTGCAACAACTCTACATGTTGTGCTTCTTCTTCCGTGAACAACAATAGATCGTCCACATATTGGAGCAGACAATCGGGTCTGCTGAAGTCCCTGACAATATTTGCCATGCATTGATGAAAGATGGAGGGGCTGTTATGAAATTCCTGGGGAAGACACGTCCACGTGTATTGCTGCCCTTTAAAGGTGAAAGCAAACTTGTATTGGTCTTCCTGCCTTACCGGAATGGACCAAAAGCCATTTGAGATGTCCAGTACTGTGAATACTGTGGCAGATGATGGAATATCCCCGATCAGGTCCATGACGGCAGCCACTGTCGGGGCACAGGCGGGAATATTCTTATTCAACACCCTGTAATCAATGGTCATTCTCCACGAGTTGTCCGGTTTCTTTACCGGCCACACTGGAGAATTTACATGGGTGCCTATTGGTCTTAAAACACCCTGTTCCACCAGGAATGCCACCGCCCTCTCTAGGTCTCTCTCCGCCTCCTTTGGGAAGGTATTTTGTTTTTGGGCCCGCATCATGGGTGCTCCGCCTATTTGTACTGGAGCTACCTTAACCTTCCTGCAATCATGTTTGTGTATGGCAAAAGTTTTCTTATTTGCTTCCAACACTCTCTCATAGAGTTTCGGGGTGTCTGCTACTAGTTTATCCCAGTCATGCCTCACTCCAACCGTCCCCTTTATTTCCCTTCGGGATTACCCGCACCTCTTCTGATTTATCCTCTTCTGCTGCGTTCCACAAACAATCATTATACAGGTCCACTATTACATTGTGGGCCAGCATCCAATCAGATTCTAGTACTCCATGCCCTTCCTTATCCCAATTCATAAGAACACATTCCCACTTCGACTCTAGTCCCCCTAACTTAACTTTTAAAGGTCTTGAATCCACCCCTGCCTTTTGATTGCCCGTGAAACTGGCTAACACGTATGGTGTTCCTGACGACCATGGGGAACTATCAGGACATCCCGAGTGAACCACGGTGCTTGAGGCTCCGGTATCCACTAGACATGTCCCATTTGTGTATTCTACTTCTACTTTCACACATGGTCGTCCCCAATTGTCATACCTGAGGGGACACAGGTACTCGGGCTGGGCGCGGCCCCTTCATTTTGATGTTAGTGGTGTATTGCTACCTTTCACAGCAGCTACCTTACCAGTGGCCCCTAGTTGTTTCAGGGCTTCCACGAAAGCCAGCACTGCCTGATCGGTTCCGATTACCTTTGTCTGCTCTGTGGGCGCAGTGGGCTGTGTAATCGGTCCTTCATTTCTATTTTTGCTCGGTTTTCTGCAGTTTCTAATAAAATGTCCCCTTCCTCCACAATTAAAGCATCGCTTATCCTCCTTAGGGGGTAATCTCCTTCCTGTTTCCATCCCCTTGTCTCATACACCTTACCCTTTTGTCTCAGCTTGGTTAGGCCCCCCTCTACTTCTTCCTGTCTTTCTCTTTCAAAAGCTAGGGTCATTTTCCGCAAGGTCTGTACCTCGGTCTGGTTGCCTTGCGGGTCATACCATGCTTCTGTCGCTGCTCTAATATGTGGCAGGCTATTGGCTATTAATGCTCTAACAAGTATCCCTCCACAGACTGTGTTATATACCGGCCACAACCTTTCTGCATAACTTTCAGGACTCTCCCTGAGTTTTTGCTTAGTTTTGCCCACATGTTCGAATGGGTTACCTGACCCACACCCTAGTGCTATCGTGATTTGGTCTTTAACTTCCTGCAATGTTCCTGCACCCCTTTTTGTGGCAGCGGGTAAGCCACTTAAGACCGATGTCGACAGCATAAATAGTAACATCTTAATGTGTTCTGGATCATCACACTCGTTTGTCATGGCCGCAGCTGCTACTGCCTGAAACATAGTTGTAGGGTCATCCCCCATTTTTAGTTTCCCTAAATCACCCACCATTTCTTTCAATGGTTTCGTGTTACACGGTATGGTATAATCACGTTGTAACACCCCTCTGTTCTGTCTTCCGGCAGGGGGACCAAATTTCTGCTGCCTCATAGGATTCATCGGCGGTGGAACCGGGGGTTCCGGTACTTCCGGTGGGGGTCTCAACTCCCCGTATTGTGATCCATCATCAGACCACTTTCCTTCCCCCTCTACTTTCCCCTCTATATCCCCTTCCTCTGGGGTCGTTAAGAATAGTATCCCCTTCTCTACCGATAGCTGAGCTTTCAATCGCTCAATTTCCTTTCGGTCTGATCAGCTTCTCCCTCTTTTTGTTGCCGCGACACCTGAAATGCTGTTTTTACATTGCTTAACACTTCCTCAGCCGAGGCTGCCTGCCGCTGTTGCTTATGGCTTTCTTTCTCCCATTCATCAGCTCTTCGCGAACGCTCCATCACCTGACACTGTAAGCATTCCATGTTAACATAAGAACATAAGAAATAGGAGCAGGAGTAGGCCAATTGGCCCCTCGAGCCTGCTCCGCCATTCAATAAGATCATGGCTGATCTGATCCTAACTGCCAATCTACTATCACAGAACCATCTCCTGAACCTAACAGAATTGGACACACGAAATAGGAGCAGGATCAGGCTACACGGCCCCTAGGCCCGCTACGCTACCCACAGGGCCATGACCGATCCGAACCTAGACTCATGTCCAAATTCCTGCCCGCTCCCCTTAACCCTTAATTCCCTTTACTTCTAGGAAACTGTCTATTTCTGTTTTAAATTTATGTAATGATGTAGCTTCTACAGCTTTTTGGGGCAGCATATTCCATGGACCTACCACCCTCTGAGTGAAGTAGTTCCTTCTCATCTCAGTTTTGAAAGAGCAGCCTCTTATTCTAAGACTATGCCCCCCAGTTCTAGTTTCACCCATCATCAGGAACATCCTCCCCGCATCCACCCGATCCAACCCCTTCACAATCTTATATGTTTCAATAAGATCGCCTCTCATTCTTCTGAACTCCAATGAGTAGAGTCCCAATCTACCCAACCTCTCCTCATATGTCCATCCCCTCATCCCTGGGATTAACCGAGTGAACCTTCTTTGTACTGACTCGAGAGCAAGTATGTCTTTTCTTAAGTATGGACACCAAGGGGTAAAAATTCACTTGGTTGCGCCTCCCGTTAGCGCCTTAAGAGGGCGCTAATGGGGCGCAAAGCCGCTAACGCCCGGGCGCAGCGATGTTTGCGCCGCTCGAGAACTTAACTTGAGATTGTGCGGCGGCGCTAAAACTTACCGCTGCGACCACCTGCGCGCGCAGATTAAGACGTCATTCCATGGTGCAACGCCCTTGGGGCGCCCCGGAGCGGAAATTGAGTGGCGCCCCCTGCCTTACCGCCTGGCGCTTCCAACGACCGGAAGACTGGAACGCTATCAATCGGTGTGGGGCTGGGGGGGGCGCTATTTAAAGGGGGCCTCTTCCTGTCTTTTTCTGTGGTCGACATTTATGCACCACTCGTTCTGAGAGAGAGAGAGAGAGATTCGGAGAGAGAGAGAGAGAGACTTCTACATTGACTCAATGCTTTGTGAGGTAGTTTTGCCTGTTGATCCTAACTTTGTTGCTACTTTAGTTGCTGTCCCTCATTACTTTTCTGGCAAAGAGAATATGGGGGCTGCACTGATTGGGGGCGTCGTCCTGCTCCAGCTGAATCGGAGGATACAGAGACGCAGACAGAGAGTGGCAATGATGGCCAGACGGAGGAGGGCCATCAGGCGCATGTACAGGAGAGCTTACCCTCCCAGGGTATATCGTGAACAGCTCTCCGACATCCATATGTCCGAGGAGCTGTGTTTGCGAAGGCTGCGATTCAGCAAGGAGGTGGTCACTGAGCTCTGCCACCTGCTGCAGCCAGATCTGCAGCCTCAGCTGAGGTCCAGGACGTCTCTGTCGGTGGCAGTGAAGTTCTCAGTGGCTTTGAACTTCTACGCCACTGGCTCATTCCAAGCTGCTGTTGGGGACCTCGCCAATATCTCCCAGTTCGCGGTGCATCGCTGCATCCGGCAGGTCACCAATGCCCTCTTCAGAAGGAGACGAGAGTTCATCTCTTTCCCTATGACCCCAGACAAGCAGCGTGACCGTGCTCTGGGCTTTGCGAGGGTAGCGGGCTTCCCCATGGTGCAGGGCGCCATTGACTGCACGCATGTGGCTTTGCGTGCTCCGCGAGAGAATGCAGAGGAATTCAGGAACAGAAAGGGGTTCCATTCCTTGAATGTCCAGTTAGTCTGTGACCACAGACAGGTGATACTCGCTGTCAATGCCCACTATCCTGGCAGCTGCCACGATGCTTTCATCCTGCGCCAGACTACTGTGGCAGAAGTTTTCGAGGCACCGCATCAGCCAGTTGGTTGGCTTCTCGGGGACAAGGGGTACGCATTGAGCACCTGGCTGATGACACCGCTCCGTACGCCAAACACCCCTGCTGAGCTGCGGTACAATGAAAGCCATCAAGCAACCAGGAACATTATTGAGCGCACAATCGGCGTGCTGAAACAACGGTTCCGCTGTCTCGACCATTCCGGAGGAGCCCTGCAGTACTCGCCTGAGCAAGTTTCGAACTTCGTAGTCGTGTGCTGCATGTTGCACAACATGGCAATCCTCAGGACCCAGCCAATGCCACCAGGCCTTGTAGCACCACCAGAGGAGGAGGAGGAAGAGGAGGAAGAGGACGAGGACGATGATCAGCAGCAGCACCAAGGCGGGAGGGCGGCCCACAATGGTCAAACTGCAAGGGCCGTCCGTCAACGGCTAATAGCAAGCCGCTTCTAGGGCCCCTGCCATTGCTACCAACATTAATCAACCCAGCACGCAACCCCTAAGCCGGCCAAGGCACCAATAATTCCAACCACCAGCTATGTATATTTTGAATACAGAAACTTATTTATTTTATAAACTCTGTGTGTGTCAATTCCTCATGACAAACTCATAGAAATAAACACAAAAAAACAGTCAATAACATAACTGGTTCTCACAACCTGGAGATAATGTCCAAAACACTAAACAAAAGTTGGACCATGAACCTCGGCCTTTAATAAAAAAATGACCAGCATTTTGTCACACCTCCTACTTTTTGCCCTTCGAGGGTGATCTCCTTCCCTTGCGCACTTCCCCCCTTCTAACCCTACTGCTCCTCCATAATGGGACCTCAGTGGCTGCAGCAAGGCTGGTGGAAGGCTGCTGCTCGTCAGACCCTGACACTGCAGATGCCCCTGAAGGACGGCCTCGACCACTTCTGGGCCTGGAGGGCCCGGCTGCAGACTGCACCAACTCTGCATGGGCGGCAGCAGTCTGTCCTACAGGCGGTGGCAAGTGCAGTGGAGAAGTGACAGTGTTGGCAGCAGGAATGCTGTCATCGTGCGAGAGGACAGCAACTCCCTGCTCGCCCGACACACTGGCACTCCCACGGGGCAGCACTTCAGCATCCGGAGCAATCTGCCGGAGAACAGATTGCTGGCCTACTCCGGCGCGGTGACAGCCCCGGGGACATGTGCACGAACCATCGAGGTTGGCAGCAGTCTGTGCTCACGTGGCCTCCATCTGAGTCTGTATGAGAGCAGTCAGAGGTGGGATCACGGCAGCCAGTGACTGAATTGCAGCACTAAGCGTTAGTGTGGCATCCGCCTGTGCTACAGCGAAGTGCTCCACACTCCTTGCCAGTGACTCAATGCATTCGGGCACCCTTCCCACTGCACCCATGAGCTCAGTGTGCATGCCCACCGCCTGGGTGTTCATTTCTGCAATCAGCCGCTCCTCCTCTGCGTCCATTGCAGTAGGAGTGTCTGGCATACTCTCCCTCTGGGGAGAAGGCCCCCGTTCTTCCCTACCCCCCCCATGGCGTTGCTGCAGCCCGCTGGGTCCTGGAGCTTCACCATCATCAGCCCCTTCCCCCCTGCTCCCCTCCGGGGAAGGCGTGTTCCCAGTGTGGGCATGGGCTTCCTCGGGAGAGGGTGGCACTGATGCTCTGGCTTCCTCTTCCTCCTCAGCTGCAGCATCACTCCCAGTGGCAGCTTCAGGGCCCGTCTCCTCAGCTGGTGAATCACCATCTGAAAGCAGGGAGGTACAAGAGTGGCTTTAGCGTGAGGACAGGGTGGCAGTAAGGGAGGAATAAGTGCAGCGAGTTAGCAAGTTGGATTGAAAGTGTCAAAGGCTGGTGTTGTGAGGGACAAGTGGAAGGACAGAGGACAAAAAGGTGATGACCTTACCATTGCTGTCCAGAACGGGGTCGGCGTCTCCAGTGGCGACGGGACCGATCACCCGGCTTGCCACAATCCTGTGGACGCGCTCCTCCAGATCGCTGAGGGGTTGCAGCTGAGGCCGCCCTCCACCTGTCCGTTGCTGCTGTCTCCTATTATGACCCAGCTTAGCCTGCAAGAAAAAGGACAGCATCTGAGTAAATATACAGCCATGTTCTTGCCTGATGTGCCTCCCATAGGCGAATAGCCCTTACAATATACAGCCATGGTCTTGCCTGATGTGCCTCCCATAGGTGAATAGCCCTTACTGTATGCAAAGTGTGGAATGTGTGTGTGTGTTTGATGAAAGGGCCATAGGTGTTGGATGAGTGTTGTGCATTGGGGTTTTAAGACCCTCTGGCCATAGAGTGAGGTTGAGATGGAGGGATGGAGAGGTATTGAGAAAAAGCCACTCACCCTGACGACCCGAGTGAAGTCGTTGAACTTTTTGCGGCATTGAGTATGGGTCCTGGGCACCATGCTCCTGGAGGAGACGCTCTGAGCCACCTCCCTCCACACTCTTCTGAACTCGCGTGGCAAAGGCCTCCTGCCACTCTCAGGGAACAGCATACATCGTCTGCGCTCCACTGCGCCAACCAGAGCATCCAAGGCCCGCTCGGTGAAGCGATGAGCGCGTTCTCTCACCCTCTCCATGCTTGGCAGCAAAATGGATTCACAGGTCTCTCCAGGCTGAGATTCAAGGCTGCAATGAGCAGGGTGTGGCTGGGGAGCAAGTGGCCCCCCCCGCTTTAAGAAGTGTCCGGCGCCAGTGTGTCTGTGTTCCCTCGCTAACTGGCAGCAGCTGCGCTGCGCTCGCGCGCTGAGTTAGTGCCTCACTCCTTGGCCTTTGCGCCTTAAGACAGGTGTGCAGCGCTTGCTTTAGCGCTCCACTCACCTCCCGGGGCGGTAAAAGTGAAGTTTCCTGTCAGTGCCGATAATTAGCGCCAGGCGCTAATATTTGCGTCCGGACGATATTTGCGCCCCAAATGGGGCGCGACCTAATTTCTACCCCCAAAACTGTATGCAGTATTCCAGGTGCGGTCTCACCAATACCTTGTACAACTGAAGCAATACCTCCCTATTTTTATATTCTATCCCCCTAGCAATGAAAGCCAACATTCCATTGGCCTTCTTAATCACTTGCTGCACCTGCATACTAACCTTTTGAGTTTCGTGCACCAGGACCCCCAGATCCCTTTGTACTTCAGTACTTTCCAGTTTCTTGCCATTAAGATAATAACTTGCTCTACTATTTTTCCTGCCAAAGTGCATAACCTCACACTTTCCAGTATTGTATTCCATCTGCCAAATCTCTGCCCACTTACTTAGCCTGTCTATGTCCCCTTGCACATTTTTTATGTCCTCCTCACTCACTACTTTCCCTCCCACCTTAGTATCATCTGCAAACTTTGATATGTTACACTCGGTCCCCTCCTCCAAATCGTTAATATAGATTGTAAAGAGTTGGGGACCCAGCACTGACCCCTGCGGAACACCACTAGTTACTGATTGCCAGTCTGAGAATGAACCATTTATCCCAACTCTCTGCCTTCTGTTAGATAGCCAATCCTCTATCCATGCCAGAATATTACCCCCAATCCCGTGATTTTTTATCTTAAGCAATAATCTTTTGTGTGGCACCTTGTCAAATGCCTTTTGGAAGTCTAAATACACCACATCCACTGGTTCCCCTTTATCCACCCTGTATGTTGCTTCCTCAAAGAACTCCAGCAAATTTGTCAAACATGACTTCCCCTTCATAAAACCATGCTGACTTTGTCCTATTAAATTATGATTATCCAAATGTCCCATTACTGTCTCCTTAATAATGGACTCCAAAATTTTACCTACCACAGATGTTAGGCTAACATATAGTTTCCAGCCTTCTGTCTACTGCCCTTTTTAAATAAGGGTGTTACATTAGCAGTTTTCCAGTCTGCCGGGATCTTTGCTGAGTCCAGGGAGTTTTGGAAAATTATTACCAATGCATCCACAATCCCTACCGCCACTTCCCTCAAGACCCTAGGATGTAAGCCATCAGGTCCAGGTGATTTATCCGCCTTGAGTCCCATTATTTTACCGAGTACCACTTCCTTAGTGATTTTGATCGTGTTTAGCTCCTCCCCCCCCTATAGCCCCCTGTTTGTCCAGTGTTGGGATATTCTTAGTGTCCTCTACTGTAAAGACTGATACAAAATATTCATTCAGTGTATTTGCCATCTCCATATTTCCCACCATTAATTTCCCGGTCTCATCCTCTAAGGGACCAACATTTACTTTAGCCACCCTTTTTCTTTTTATATAACTATAAAAACTCTTACTATCTGTTTTTATATTTTTTGCTAATTTACTTTCATAATCTATCTTACCTTTCTTAATCAATCTTTTTGTTATTTTTTGCTGTCTTTTAAAATTTTCCCAATCCTCTATCCTCCCACTAGATTTGGCTACCTTATAAACCCTTGTTTTTAGTCAAATATTATCCTTAATTTCTTTACTTAGCCACGGATGACTGTCTTTTCTTTTACACCCTTTTCTTCTCAGTGGAATATATTTTTTTTGGAAGTTGTAAAATAACTCCTTAAATGTACACCACTGATCCCTTTCCCTTTTCCTTTCTCAGCTTGTCGCTGTACTTTTAGTTCCTCTAACTCTTTTCATTGGTGGTTCACCACCGCTTCCCTGTCGATCGTCTTTCATTTCAGTTGCTCAATCTCTCTGGTTTGTTCACCCATCACTTCTTATTTTGAACTAATTGTCTTTGATAGGCTAACAGCCATATCGCCCTATACCATGTCCCCTTTCCTAACGGACCTTCCATCCATTCCTTTGCTTTTTGTACAGGGTCATCATTCTACACAATATCTCTAACCCATGGGTTATCTGTATCAAGTTTTCCATTAATATATTTTGCTACCAAACCATCCATACTTTTCACTTCCTTGTCTGGCATTGTTATAAAAAAAAAGCTTCTTCGCTCAGGGTCCCTTCATGGTCACCAATTATGTAAGACTTTCTCTTACTACTGTTCGGACCTCGAGAATTATGAATAAGCGTAACAATGACAGATAAGTTTGTGATCAATAAAATTGGTCATTACAGTTCAAAATTCAAGTGTACACAGAAGCATTCCCTCGCAATTAATATGCTCACACTTTACCGTACATACAAGTATTCTCTCGTAATTAATATACTTACAGTTTAATAGGTCAAACAGACATAAAAATTATTCTTTAGCAATATCTAAGCTCAATGTCCGACTTTCATACATACTCTTACCCCAGGGTGATCAGTCTGGAAAAGTAGTAGGTTGCAAACATGGACTGGTCAGTCAAACTGCTTCCTTTATCTCTTCCCTGTCTCTTCTCTTCTTCTTCTGAATGTCCTTCTTCTGGGTAATTCCTTTATCATGCCTTTCTGCCGGCCCCCCTCGTATATCTTCATCTGCCTCCCCTCTGTTAGGTCAGTTTCACTCCCAACCTTCCCTGATTGAAGTTCCTTCTGCATGACACGTTCATGTTCCTGTGATGTGTGTGGGGGCGGGACTTCCTATTCATCCGGTGTTTCTCCTTCCTGTCCATGTGGTCTCACAAACAAAGGACCATGTTGAGTCCTTACAGGCAAAGGACCCCCTGCTGACTTCCACCATTTTGTGTCCTCACAGACAAAGGAACACATGCTGACTTCCTACATTTTGAGTCCATCTGTTACCATTTCACAATTTGTTCACAATTTCAATCTCCACACGGTAGCAGCAGTTTTATTATGGTTTTTTAGAATCTTACAGTAGTAATAATGGGGGACTTCAACTATCCTAATATAGACTGGGATCATAATAGTGTTAAGGGCAGAGAAGGGGAAGAATTTCTGAAGTGTGTTCAGGAGAACTTTCTTGATCAGTATGCTTCCGGCCCGATGAGGGAGGAGGTATTGCTGGATCTGGTTCTGGGGAATGAGGTAGGTCAAGTGGAGCAAGTGTCAGTAGGTGACCATTTAGGGAACAGTGATCATAGTATCATAAGGTTTAGATTAGCTATGGAAAAGGACAGGGAGCAATCTAGAGTAAAAATGTTTAACTGGGGGAAGACCAATTTCAGTGGGATGAGAACGGATCTGGCCCAGGTAAACTGGAATCAAAGATTGGCAGGCAAAACTGTAATGGTACAATGGGCTGCCTTTAAAGAGGAAATAGTTCAGGTACAGTTGAGTTATATTCCCACTAGGGGGAAAGGCAGGGCAACTAAAGTCAGGGTTCCCTGGATGACAAAAGAGATAGAGAATTTGATGAAACAGAAAAAGAGCACGTATGACAGATGTCAGGTTGCAAATACATCTGAGAATCAAGCTATATATATAGAAAGGTCAGAGGAGAAGTGAAAAAGAAAATAAGAGGGGAAAAGAGAGGGTGTGAGAATAGAATGGCAGCTAACATAAAAGGTAATCCAAAAGTCTTCTATAGGCATATAAATAGTAAAAGAGTAGTAAGAGGAGGGGTGGGGCTGATTAGGGACCAAAAAGGAGACCTATGCATGGAGGCAGTGCTTATGGCTGAGGTACTAAACAAATACTTTGCATCTGTCTTCACCAAGGAAGAGGATGCTGCCATAGACATGGTAAAGGAGGAGGTAGTGGAGATACTTCATAGGATAAAAATTGATAGAGAGGAGATATTAGAAAGGCTGGCTGTACTTAAAGTAAATAAGTCACCAGGAGCAGATGGGATATATCCTAGGCTGCTGAGGGAATTGAGGGAGGAAATCACGGAGGTACTAAGTCTCCTCCTTAGATACGGGGGTGGTGCCAGAGGACTGGAGAATTGCAAATGTTACACAATTGTTCAAAAAAGGGTGTAAAGATAAACCCAGTAACTACAGGCTAGTCAGTTTAACCTCGGTAGTGGAGAAGCTTTTAGAAACAGAAATCAGGGACAAAATTAACAGTCACTTGGATAAGTGTGGATTAAGTAAGGAAAGCCAGCACGGATTTGTTAAAGGCAAATCGTGTTTAACTAAGTTGATTGAGTTCTTTGATAAGGTAACAGAGAGGGTTGATGAGGGTAATGCAGTTGACGTAGTGTACATGGATTTTGAAAAGGCGTTCGATAAAGCGCCACATAATAGGCTTGTCAGCAAAGTTGAAGCCCATGGAATAAAAGGGACATTGGCAGCATGGATACGGAATTGGCTAAGTGATAGGAAACAGAGAATAGTGGTGAACGGTTGTTTTTCGGACTGGAGGAAGGTATACAGTGGTGTTCCCCAGGGGTCAGTTCTAGGACCACTGCTTTTCTTGATATATGTTAATGACTTGGATGTGGGTGTACAGGGCACAATTTCAAAATTTGCAGATGACACAAAATTTGGAAGTATAGCGAACAGTGAGGAAGAGAGTGACAGACTTTAGGAAGCCATAGACAGGCTGGTGAAATGGGCGGACAAGTGGCAGATGATATTTAACGCAGCAAAGTGTGAAGTGATATATTTTGTTAGAAAGAATGAGGAGAGGACATATAAACTAAATGGTACAATTCTGAAGGGGGTGCACGAACAGAGAGACCTGGAGGTATGTGTGCAGAAATCGTTGAAGGTGGCAGGGCCGGTTGAGAAAGCAGTTAAAAGGGCTTATGAGATCCTGGGCTTCATGAATAGAGGTATAGAGAACGAAAGTGTGGAAATTACGATGAACCTGTATAAAACACTGGTACGGCCCCAACTGGAGTACTGTGTCCAATTCTGGGCACCACACTTTAGGAAGGATGTGAAGGCCTTAGAGAGGGTGAAGAAAAGATTTACGAGAATGATTCCAGGAATGAGGGACTTCAGCTACATGAATGGACTGGAGAAGCTGGAGTTGTTCTCCTTGGAGCAGAGAAGATTGAGAGGAGATTTGATAGAGGTGTTCAAAATCATGAGTCTAGACAGAGTAGATAGAGAGCAACTGTTCCCATTGGCAGAAGGGTCGAGAACCAGAGGACACAGATGTAAAGTGATTGGCAGAAGAACCAAAGGCGACGTAAGAAAAAACTTTTTTACGCAGCGAGTGGTTAAGATCTGGACTGCACTGCCTGAAAGGGTGGTGGAGGCAGACTCAATCACGGCTTTCAAAAGGGAGTTGGATAAGTATCTGAAGGAAGGAAATTTGCAGGGCTACGGGGAAAGAGAGGGGGAGTGGGACTCGCTGAAGTGCTCTTGCAGAGAGCCGGCATGGGCTCGATGGGCCGAATGGCCGCCTTCCATGCAGTAACCATTCTATGATTCTATTCATATAGGTCCCTTGCCACATTCTGTCTGGGCTTGGTTGGCAGGCTATTTAATCATGAAAGGTATCACCACTCAGCTTGACCTTGTCCTGATCTGACATCCACACATGTTTCCAGCATAGCATCAGTAGTGTGAACCATGGCTGATTTTTTCCCCCCATGCCTAAACCAAGGATGCTGAAGGCAGTTGTAGTGACCTTAGCTCCGCTCCAGCTGTGATCAGTTAACTTAGCACAGACCTAGTGATTCAACCTCAGTCTTTTACTGCCTTAATGAGCTAAGCAATTTGGAATGCATATTATTTTTAATGTTCTTTTTTCTTGGGGACCATTTTTCTGGATTGGTCTTTTACCCCATTTTCTGTCTCAATTCTCCTTTGCACATCATACAGCTGAGGAGGTGCATGCACAAACCGCTGCCAATGCCAGTTCTAACCAGTGAAAAGAGGGGCCAGATACTCCCCTGGAATGATTCTCTCACCTGTTTTTTTCCCCTCCCCTTTTACTGAGGAACACCACAGTCTCTGCTCGGCACCTCTCTACCTGATGCCATCAAACCCCTTGTCTATTTGTGGCAGGAGATAGTGCACCTTCTATACATCATATCACATGAATATCATAGTGATTAGAGTGTGGCCTGTGAAGGAAAATCATAAAACGCACATTACCATCCAAAGACAAAGGGCTAAAGTGCTGCGCTTGATGAGAAATTCCAGGTCTATATATTGCGATCCATATAGGATCAGTAGTGGTCAGGAACATCCAGTTTCAAGAAATCATAAATTAAGAGTTGCAGGAAAGTCTCCAGAATATACAAAGGATGAAACCAGATAGAGTGCCGTTGTAACTTAAGGCCTATGATTAACAAATCAGTGCAATGAACTTCTCCCTGCCATGAATACAAATTTTCTTTTCATGCATTGGGATGGAATATGACTTTATAAAGACTGTAATAGGATTGTACAGTAGATTTGTGTAATAGGATTGTACGGTAGTTTTGTGTAATAGGATTGCAGAACAGAACCATGTAATATGACTGTAGTGTGACTATTATAGGACTGCATTTTATGTTGGAAAATAAGAGAAAGCTCTGTGGAGCAGCATTGAGACAAGACTTCTGTCCAAATAAAGTATCTTTAATCTTACAAATCGAATTTTCTGTTTGTGGAAAATACGACAGCAGGAGAGACCGATTATGTTATTTCTGTAAGGTGCATGCTGATTGATGTTTCTTAAATCTTGTGGCCTGTGCTTCATAGCACCTGCTGACCTCTCAGTTTGGCTCAGTAGTTCTCTCTATCACCATAAATTATGGCTTTTTTGGGGGACCTCTTTGATTATTCTTTATGTAACTCTCTCCTCAATATGCATCATTCTTTATGCAACTCCCTTCTCAGTGGGTATTATTCTCTATGTAACTTCTTCCTTGGTGAATGTTATTCTTTCTGTTTAACTCCCTCAGAGATAATCCACTACAGGCCTCATTTAAAAAAAAAATAGTCAGTAATAAGGGCACCAATTAAACTGAATTAAAATGAAAACTGAATTATATTCCTGTGTGCCTTGCTTTTCAGACTGGATGTGTGACATGTATGTAGTGTGCAAGGGTCAATATGTATGGTACACATATATGTATGTATGGTGTACTGAGAGTTACATGTGGCTGCGTCTCACAGCCATTCGATGAGTCTGCTTGTGTAAATGGACAATGTTTACTTTCACGAATAAAAATAAGAACATTGTGGACATACACAGCAGGCCTGTCAGCATCAGTAAAGAGAAAAGGCATATTAACATTTTGGGTATCAGAACTAAAAGGTTAAGCAGGCATTTTGTAGGGTTGGAAAAAAATCGGAGGAGAGTAGCACTCACAGAGAGGAAGTTAATGGGAGAAGCACTCACAAAGAGGAAGTTAATGGGAGAAGCACTCACAAAGAGGAAGTTAATGGGAGAAGCACTCACAAAGAGGAAGTTAATGGGAGAAGCACTCACAGAGAGGAAGTTAATGGGAGAAGCACTCACAGAGAGGAAGTTAATGGGAGAAGCACTCACAAAGAGGAAGTTAATGGGAGAAGAGAGGAAGTTAATGGGAGAAGCACTCACAGAGAGGAAGTTAATGGGAGAAGCACTCACAGAGAGCAAGTTAATGGGAGAAGCACTCACAGAGAGGAAGTTAATGGGAGAAGCACTCACAGAGAGGAAGTTAATGGGAGAAGCACTCACAAAGAGGAAGTTAATGGGAGAAGCACTCACAGAGAGGAAGTTAATGGGAGAAGCACTCACAGAGAGGAAGTTAATGGGAGAAGCACTCACAGAGAGGAAGTTAATGGGAGAAGCACTCACAAAGAGGAAGTTAATGGGAGAAGCACTCACAAAGAGGAAGTTAATGGGAGAAGCACTCACAGAGAGGAAGTTAATGGGAGAGTAATGGGAAAATTAATCCTAAAATGTCATTTAGGTGAGGCAATGAAAAGACATTAAAAGGACAAAAGAAGGTGCAAATGGCTAAAACAGTGAAAAGACATGGAGAGGCCCACATGAGGAAAAAAAGCAAAATGACTGGAAAAATAGAAAACAAAATCCTGCAGCTGCTGGAGGTCTCAAATGAAAGCAGAAAATCTTGGAAAAGCAGTGTATCCACTTGTTCCAAATAGAGAAAATCAGCCCAACATCCCGAAGGCACACTCCTTTCCCTCATTAGGAAGGGTCTACATCCGGAAAACCAACCCACCTTCCTTCCACCTGGATATTGACAGATCTGTCCTACATCACCGCTGTAAACAACTTGCTTAAGGGCTGAAGCTACTGAAGTCGGTGTTCAGACTAGAGTCAGCCAAGTGCCCAGGAGAAGGATGAGCTACGTTCCTGAACCTTGTGTTGATCTTGGTTGGAACAATGTTATAGATGAAAGAAAGGAAGATCAGATTGCGATTGGGAGGGGGTGTGGTGTGTTAAAGTTGTGAGACACAGGGAGGTGAGAGCAGGATTGGGAGGGGAGTTAAAGTGGTGAGAACGGGATTGGGAGGGAGAGTTAAACTGGTGAGGCATGGCGGTGATAGCAGGAGTTAAAATGGTGAGACACAGGGCGGTCAGAGCGGGTTTGGGAGGGGGTGTGAATGTGGTGAGGTCAGAATATTTTCCTTCTATTGATTTGTGAGCTACAGTAAGCTGTAAACAGCGGCGAGCAGATATATTTGGGATTAGTACACAAGTGAGATTAAAAAAAACTCATCTTCTGTTGCATTTGAATTATTAACATTACACTCATTTACAATGTTCCACCGGATACATCTCCTCAAATGGATAAAAGTATTAAATAATTAAGCACATCATTCACTCTGTAGTAGGTGACGTAATAAAGACTCACTACGCACTTGAACATAAAGCAAGGCTTTAATCAACTTGTAACAAAACATGGAGGTCTAGTTAGCAGTCACTAGCTTCCTGTTTCCAGATTGTCTCTGCCCAAGGTGGGTCCATGCCTGAGTATTTATACTCCCTGGACGGCGCCCCAGCTGGCCGCCCAGTAGTTTAATGTGCTGTTTCATATTAACACTGAAGCCTATTTTCTTTTCGAAAGGTCTTTGCAGCATTGATGATTTGCCTGTTGTTGAACAGGTTATGACAGGTGGCTGGTGGTTTAAAAATTTAGCATCAATTGTTTTCATGCAATTTAATAAATAGCATGTGAAATCATGAGATGACACGCACCAAGCAGGGAGTCATATATAAAGCAGTGCAAAATGAAAGAGGGAGTCACATGAAGAATGACACACACTGAAAGAGGGAATTACATGGATAATTACACACACTGAAGAGGGAATTACATGGAGAATTAAACACACTCACAAGGAAAATACGTAGCAAATTATATACACTGAGAAAAAAGTTACATAGAGAATAACACCCACCAAGTGGGGAGTTACATAGAGAATAATTTCCAATGAGGGGAGGAGTTACACATAAAATGACATACACTGAGAAGGCATTTGCACAGAAAATGATATATAAATAGAAGAGTTTTAAACTGAGAATAATAACACATAGCCAGAAGTTCCTTTCCTGAAACTAGATGGAAGGTAGTGTAGTCAAGCCCCACAATACACAGCAAGAACATTGGAGCGGAACTAAACCAAAGTAAATAGTGAAGCAAGGAATGAGAGTGGATATGAATTAGGAAAGGTGATAAAAAGCTTTGTACTACATGAAAAACTCTGGGTGTGGCTGCATTGATTTTGAAATCCATCAAGTATAATTTATTCACACATTGAAACCTAGATAAGTCAGTACAATTTCGAAACATCAGCACAATGTACAAATGGATTAAGCATGAATTAACTTACATTTAAAAATCAGTTTGAAAATATCTTAACATCTAAGACATTGGCCCAAAAATTCGTGAGGAAGCCTTCGTGCGAGGGTAAGGCCTCCCCGCGATCTCTCACTGCGCGTTGGCTTTTTCAGTTCCAGCTCGCACGAACTTGATGTTCTGGACAGCTGCTGTGCTGGGCTTGCGTATCCCACCGGCGTAGTTAATTTGTGCGAGCTGTGGGATCACGTGACTCAGTTAGAGCCAATGGCAGCACACCATCTTCCATTCATAACTTTCACATAAGTGCTGTGAAAGCTATGAATACTATAGCCCCCCAAAAGAACCGCTAAACCTCAATTAAATAAAAAAAAAACCATCACATTAATAAAATAAGTATAGTTAAATAAATTAACCATTTTAAATAAAAAATTAAATTTTTGAAAAAATTTAAAATCTTTTAAAAAGTTATAAAAATAAACTTACCTGTCTTTAAAGTCTCTAAAAAAGATATACCTGTTAAAAAAAATTCAAAATAATACTTAATTCACTACTTACCTTGTTAAAAGTGGGTCTTACTCCTCCTTTTTTTATGTGTAGAATCTTCCGTACTTACCTGCGCGTTGAAACCACTAAGTGCACTGCATGCGCGCAGCCTGTAGCGCGCACGCGGTTCACCTAGGACCCGCCCCCTTTTCCATTCACCAAGTGCCGGTTTTCAGCGCATGCGCAGTGCATGCAGAAAACCGGCAATTGGAGACAGAATACGCGAGAGTACGCACTGCGTACTCTCGCGTAGCGGCACTAATTTTTGGGCCATTAAAACACCTGGGGTGAAAAATTCGGTTCCGTAGCACCTGATTTTTCGGCGCTACGGGTGCCATTTTGTGGCAAAAATGGGGTCCGCGCTGCGTATACACACCTAATTCGTACCGTGCTGGCCACCATCTTGGTGCGGGTAGTAGGGCAGGTGTTAGGAGCGTGCGCCGGACATATGCAGAGTGCCTAGATCGTGACGTCAATCACCGTGCAACGCTGAATTGATGCCAGCGCTGCCATTTTCATCCTCAACGCTGGAGCTAACGCCCTGTGTTAACCTTGCACAGCTGAACATACATTCAGCAGCAGCAAGGACCCCCTACCAACGATATTTAAAGGGATCAGCAACCACTCTAAGGTTATGCTGATTTCGACTGGCTCTGTGTAAGTTTGTAGAAGTGTTTGGAGCTTTCCAGAGTTGTTTGAAATTAGTGAGGTGACGGGGAGTGGTGCTGCAAGTGGAGAAGGCCTTGGTCTGACTTCAAGGGTTCTGGTCAGACCACTTGCTCCCAGTCATGGGGGCTCTAGTTGTCATCGCCCTTGGCCTGCAGCATGACAGGGAGATGGGGCAGAGGCAGTGAAGAAGAGGGAGGAGGAGGAAAAGAAAGACTTGAAAGACTTGCATTTATATAGCACCTTTCACGACCACCGGATGTCTCAAAGCGCTTTATAGCCAATGAAGTACTTTTGAAGTGGAGTCACTGTTGAAATGTGGGAAAGGAGGAGGAGAAGGGCTCTCAGAAGGAGGCCTTAGCCACCGAGGGTCTTCCGAGAGCAATTCTCTTACCTCAGCCTGAGGCAAGAGCAGTGTGTGAGGCGTCTGCACTTTATGAAGGAGGTGCTCACAGAACTCTGCCACCTCTTGCAACCAGACCTGCAGCCTCTCTCCAGGGCAAGGACAGTGCTGCCAGTGACTGTAAAGGTGACCGTGGCCCTGAATTTCTTTGTGTCGGGATCCTTTCAGGCTGGAGCAGGCGACATCTGTAACAACTCACAATTCGCCGTTCACTGCTGCATAAGAGAGATGACAGACGCTCTTTATGCCAGGAGAGGGGACTTCATTGCCTTCTCTCAGAACAGAGAGAAGCAGGTGGAGCGTACACGTGGCTTTACGGGTGCCGGATCTAAATGCTGAGATGCAGTGCAACTGCAAAGGTTGCCACTTGTAGAATGTGCAGTTGGTGTGCGACCATGCTCAGCATATCATGATAGTGAATGCCTGGTATCCTGGCAGCAGTCATTATTCTGCGCCAGTCCGCTGTTCCCTCAGTCTTTGAGCCACCATGTCAAACCAGAGGCTAGCTGCTGGGCGACAAGGGCAATTCCTTGGCAATCTGGCTCATGACTTCACTGCGGAACCCAACCACATGTAGCCAGCATGTGTACAATGAGAGCCATGCTGCCACACGAAACATCGTAGAGCAGTCCATTGAGGTGCTGAAGGATCAGTTCCGCTGCCTGGACCACTCTGGAAGAGCCCTGCTGTACGCACCAGAGCGCGTCTCAAGATTCGTCATGGTCTGCTGCATGTTCCACAACCTTGCCATCATGAGGCCACAGCCCTTGCCACCAGGCATACAGCGACGAGCTGAGGAGAAGGAGGATGAAGCAGAAGAGGAGTGGAGGAGGCAACCCAGACAGCCCCTTTAAGCCTGGGCTATCCATGATCAACTTATCCGACTGCTGTTCCAGTGAACACAACCCCAATTCCACACTCACCAATAGTCCCACACCTTATACGGACCATCACAGCGTCCTCTTGAACACAATGTTAAAATGAAAGCCACCACAAAACAAAAACATTCCAAATCAACTTTGTACATCAATCCATCAAATATTACGTAAAAAGTCAACTAATCACCCTTGTGCATTCCCTTAGTGTCTGTTTTAGTGCTCCTGTGAAGTGCTACCCCAGTGGCTGTAGCGTGGCTGGTGGAAGGCTGCTGACTTTTAGTGGGGGAGACTGCAGTTGGCTTTGCAGGACGACCTCAAGCAGCTCTGGGCCTAGAAGGCCCGGCTGTGGACTGCACCACCTCGGTATGGGCTGGCTGGCTGACAACCAACAGCAAGGGCACTGGCGGAATGGCAGTGGTGGGTGCACGAATGCTGTCATCCTGAGAGGACAGCAGGTTCATGCTCCACGGAGTCACAGCCACCCGCCCCCGGGGCAGCACCTCAGCATCCTAGCTATCTGTTGGAGGACAGATTGCTGGATTGCTATGACACCCTGCAAGCCCCTTTCCACACTGCTAAATACAGCCATGATGGCAGCAGTCTGAGCTTGCATGGCAGAGGTGTGAGCTTCCACTGCTGCACTCAGACGTTGGGTCGCTTCCACCTGTGCTGCAATGGAAGCTGAGATTTTGGCCACCAGACCCTGCATCATGGTTGGGTCCAGAAGTGCGCAACTGGATCACCCCATCGAAGTCTTCATCTGAGTCCTCAGCAGCAGAACTCGTGTGCGACATCGCCCTCCTGGGAGCTGCCACCTGCGCTACCCTTTTCCCCGCCCTGGCTTTAGGCCACTCATGCCCGGTGTCTCACCAGGTGCAGATCTTGCCTCTAACCTATCCTGTAAAGTATGCAAAGTGTCAGTATCTGAGCTGGTGGCTGGGAGTGTGTAATCGAGTGATGCTGTGTCTTCATGATGACTTTCTTTCAGCTCCTCCACCAGTGCATGGCCAGGTGGCAGTTCTTGGCTATCAGAAAGGAGAAAGGCACAAGGGTAAGGTTGTGGTGATGGCTGGGGGTGGGGTGGGGGGTTACGGCGGGGGAAGCAAGAGATGCATGCTTACACCATCTGCAACTTGTAAGTCAAAAGAGATTGTGGGATGAGGGGGAAGTGGAATATGAGAAGGATGATTAGGTATGAGGATACTGTCAACTTGTATGGCTTCAGACCCGCTGCTGGCCACAGGCTTAGTGATTGCCCTGCCAAGAATGGCTAGCACCATCTCCTTCAGGGGAGGTAATATTATGTAGGCACACCTGTGCCCCTATGGGTAGCCCCTGCCGGCACCGATTGTGAGTGAACTTGTTCTGCAAGAGAAAGGGAAGTGTGTCAGTGAGTGTGGTGCAATATGTTTGGGTGATGTGTCTGTCATGGTTGAATAGCTGGCAGTGTGTGCAAGCTGTGAGATGAGGGTGTGAGTCTTGCAGCAGTGGTAAGTGTGTGAGGGTGAGGTGAAGCTATGAATGTGAGGTATGAGTCATGTTTAGTAGAGATTGTTGGTAGGTGAGTGATAGGGGTGTGGTGTATGAAGCAGTCTGTGAGGCTAGTGGTGGAAATGGTGAGATATGGCATTTGAAGATTAATTCACTGACCTTGACCACTCGAGTGATGTCATTAAACTTCTTCCTGCACTGAAGCCAGCTCCTCGGGGCGACACTACTGGCATTGACAGCTATGGCTATTTGCTCCCATTGGATTTTTGATTTTGCCAGGAGGAAATAGGATCTCTCTTCACCTGTCCACCTCCTGCACCAAGTCCTCCAGTGCTGCATCAGAGAACCTTGGTGCACGCTCTCTCCCCTGTTGTGACATTTTCACTGTCTCCCCCAGTCAGTTGCATGAGCTGCTGCAGGAAGAATGTACCTCCCCTTTAAGAGGTGAAGACTGCCTTTAAGAAGTAGAGGCTAGCTGTCATTGGTCGCAGGAGGCACTACCCACGTCAAAGGGTTTACAGACAGAGGCTCAGCTTCCTTGACCTCTCGGAAGAGCAGTGCTTCCGCAGGCTGGGATTGTCACATCAGGTGGTGGCAGACATCTGTAGCCTTCTGGAAGAAGACATGCTATGTGCTGGACGTGGCGGACACGCATTACCACTGGCTGTGAAGATCACTACCACCCTCAAATTTTTTGCCTCTGGTCCCTTCTACCGGTGCTACTGGAGACATCTTAAGGTTCTCGCAATCTGCTGCACATAAATGCATAAGGCAGGTCTCGGATGGATTGTTTGCCAATGCTGGGAGCAATGTTCTCAATTTTTTTTGGGTGCGTGGCCCCTTTAACGGGCTGCGCACCCAAAAAAATTCTAATTATTGCGTATGCATGGTTTTTTTCCATTATAAAGCCATTGAGCGGCCTGTGCGGGACCTCTAGATCGCTGCACGGCCACACAGCTTAACGGGAACATTGGCTGAGAGTTAGATAAACCTCCCCTGTGATGATAATAGCCAGAATGAGCGGGCACTTGGATTCGCCTCTCTGACTGGATTCCCACAGGTACAAGGTGCCATCGATTGCACACACAAGACAATCCGAGCACCACCGCAGCAACCAGGAGTTTTTATAAACTGCAAGGGATACTTGTCTATCAGTGTGCAGCTGGTGTGCAACCACAAGAAGAGGATCATGCAGGTGTGCGCCAGATTCCCTGGGAGCTGTCATGATGCATTCATACTGCAGCAGTCCGACATTCCAGACCTTTTTGTTCCAGGATGCAGACTTAAGGGCTGGCTTGTAGGAGACAATGGATACCCCCTTCAAACTTGGCTCATGACACCTGTGAGGAACCCCACCAAGAAGGCGCAGGTGTACAACGAGAGCCACATGACCACCAGGTGCGTCATCTGAGGAAGGATGTTCTTGCCATGGAAGGAGTTCAGCGAAGATTCACAAGGCTGATACCTGGGATGGCAGGAATGACATATGAGGAGAGATTGGGTCGATTGGGCTTATACTCGCTGGAGTATAGAAGAATGAGAGGGGATCTCATCGAAACATATAAAATTCTGACAGGTCTGGACAAACTAGATGCAGGAAGAATGTTCCTGATGGTCAGAGAGTCCAGAACCAGGGGTCATAATCTAAGGATAACGGGTAAGCCATTTAGGACAGAAATGAGGAATAATTTCTTCACCCAGCGAGTGTTGAATCTGTGGAATTCTCTACCACAGAAGGTAGTTGAGGCCAAGTCATTAAATATATTCAAGAATGAGTTAGATATATTTCTTAAAGCTAAAGGTATCAAGGGATATGGGGAGAAGGCAGGTACAGGGTACTGAGTTTGGATGATCAGCCATGATCTCATCGAATGGTGGAGCATGCTCGAGGGGCCGAATGGCCTACTCCTGCTCCTATTTTCTATGTTTCTATGTTTCTATCAAGCAAGCCATTGGAATGTTGAAGATGCACTTCTGGTGCCTCGATAGGTCTGGAGACGCCCTTCAGTACTCACCAGCGAGGGTGTCCAGAATGATAGTGGTGTGCTGCGTCCTACACAACATTTTGCAGCAGAGAGGATTGTAGGTGGGGGAGGACAAAAAGGGCTCATCACTTATCTTCAGATGAGGAGAACATAGGGACCACCCCCACTTTGCATTAAATAATCCTTCAACCACTCATTGACCCATTGCCCCATGGATCCCGTCTTGTATTGACATTCATCATGCATCAAGTGAAAGGGCGAGTTGACACTCAGTACGCAATAATGGGCAAAATGTGGCAGTGTTGCTAATCAATAAATTTTATGTGACATAAAAAAAAGAAACTTAACATAACATTTTGTCAAACACCTATGTGCATATCCTTGGAGAATTGTAATTTCTTCAACTTACTTCTATGTGGTGCACCATGTGTGGATTCAGCAGAGGTAGAGGCAGGCTTCTCAGATCCCTGCCCTGACTGCTGAGATGCTTTTGGCCTACGCCCTCTGGGTTTTGGAGCCCCTGAGGGCCCCACCAAAGACTACTCCACCTGTGCAGGGGCAAACTCAGCCATTGGGAGACGAGGCAGCATGTCGGGTAAGAAAGACTTGCATTTATATAGCACCTTTCACGACCACTGGACATCTCAAAGTGCTTTACAGCCAATGAAGTACAGTCACTGTTGTAATGTGGGAAATGCAGCAGCCAATTTGCACACAGCAAGCTCCCACAAACAGCAATGTGATAATGACCAGTTAATCTGTTTTTGTTATGTTGATTGAGGGATAAGTATTGTCCGGGACACCGGGGATAACTCCCCTGCTCTTCTTCGAAATAGTGCCATGGGATCTTTTACGTCCACCTGAGAGAGCAGATGGGGTCTCGGTTTAATGTCTCATCTGAAAGACGGCACCTCCGACAGTGTAGTATCCCCTCAGCACTGCACTGGAGTGTCTGTCTAGCTGTTTATGTGCTCAAGTCCCTGGAGTGGGACTTGAACCCACAACCTTCTGACTCAGAGGCGAGTATGCTACCAACTGAGCCACAGCTGACACTGGTACTGGATTGAGTAGGGGGCGGGGACAATGGGTGAGAAGAGGAAGCACTTTGAGTGGAGTCCCCACTTCCATGTCCCTTTTTGCCATCATCCTTCTCCTGGGCCAGCGCCACACCACTCCTACCACTCTGCTGCAGACCAGCTTGGTGGAGATCAGTGACACGTTGTAAGGCCACAGATGCAATATCTGTCATCCTGTTTAAGAAAGACTTGCATTTATCGAAAAACTTGCATTTATTTAGCACTTTTCATGACAACCGGACGTCCCAAAGTGCTTTACAGCCAATGAAGTACTTTTTGAAGTATAGTCACTGTTGTAATGTAGGAAAGGCGGCAGCCAATTCGCGCACAGCAAGCTCCCACAAACAGCAATGTGATAATGACCAGATAATCTGTTTTTAGCGATGTTGATTGAGGGATAAATATTGGCTAGGACACCGGGGTTAACTACCCTGCTCTTCTAAGAAATGGTGCCATAGGATCTTTTACATCCATCTGAGAGAGCAGACAGGTTTAGCATCTCATCTGAAAGGTGGCACCTCCGACAGTGCAGCACTTCCTCAGCACTGCACTGGAGTGTCTGCTTAGATTTTTGTGCTCAAGTCTCTGGAGTGGGACTTGAACCCATAACCTCCTGACTCAGAGGCGAGGGCGGCTGACATCTCATTATAGGCTGTGGTCATGGGCTTATTTTAGAACCGTGCTTGAAGCTTCATGAAGGCAGCCATTCTCTCCATAGCAGACATTCTCGCAATTCCCCGCGCCACCAATCCACTATCTATCTGCAAGCTCCCTGTCTTCCCATCTCCGACTGAGAGGGATGCAGATGTGCCACTTAACTCCTGGGCATCCTCCTCTACATCTGTGAACTGGACTATTTGTGGCCACCCATCTCCAGTCCTCTCCCTTGCGTTTTGTGCTCTCTTATGAATGAAGGTGAGGTATTCACCTGATGGACGCAGTGCATTCGGTGAGGGTGACTATGAGACAGATGCATCACATTGCGTAAGGATTGAGGTGAGTGGTAAGTGTGGATGGATAAATGGGGAGGCGATGAAGTGCATAGAAAGTAAAGGCTGGGTGCTGCTGAAAGTTGAGTGGGTGTGAGCAGTGATGTGATGGAGTACGTTTGGCAAGACAGAGTGAAAGGGAGGGTGGGGGCTTAAACCACAGGATGTAGTTGAATCAGCAAATATACTCACTTTTTCTGACCTGGTTAGGTTATTAAACTACTTCCTACATTGCATCCAAGATGGAGGCACAACGCTCCTGCTGCTCACCTCCTCAGCTACCTCCAATCACACCTTCATGGTGCGAGCCACAGGTTTCGTCCTCCCATTGCTGGGGACACGTATGTCCCGTCTGCTCCTGACTGCACCCAGCAGTAATTCCAGTGATGCATCATTGAATTTGGGTGTTACTCTTGCTCCATCCATCCTGAACACCTCCAATTTCCATTTGTGCACTGTCCCTTTAAATACAGCTGAGATCGCCTCATGTAGGTGCTCATCACGCTCCCTGCGCAGCTTGGAAATGCAAAACCCGGAAGTCAAAATTAATTGCTTCAATTCAGTTGTGATCGCAGATTCCGACCCACTGAGTTGACTTCCGGGTTCGCCCATACAATTCCACCTCCCCACTCCCCTCCCCCCACCCAAACACCCGCTGCTCAGAAGCTGCCTACAGATTAATATCAAGGCCAAGGAGTCTACAGCACAGAAACAGGTCATTCAGCCAACTGGTCTATGCCGGCGTTTATGCTCCACATGAACCTCCTCCCACCCCTCTTCATCGAATCATACCAGCAGTTAACTGAAGATCCAACTATTCTTCTCTGAAACCAGTACAGAATAGCTCACTTGTTCCTTACTCCCTAACGTTCATACCTTGCTTCCCCTTAAATGAGTCTATGTTATTCGCCTCAACTAGTGCGTGCCACATTCTTAACACACTTTGGGTAAATAAATTTCTCCTGAATTCCCTATTAGATTTATCAGTGGCTATCTTATATTCATGACCTCTAGTTTCGGACTCCACCACAAGTGGAATTTTTTTTTCTACATCTATTTTACCAAATCCTTTCATAATCTTAAAGACCTCTATCAGGTCAACCCTCAGTCTCCTTTTTTCTAGGGTAAAGAGCCCCACCCAGCCTGTTCAGCCTTTCCTGATAAGTATATCCTCTCAGTTCTGGTATCATCCTTATGAATCTTTTTGCACCTTCTCCAGTGCCTCTATATCCTTTTTATAATATGTACACAGTACTCCAAGTGTGATCTAACCAAGGTTCGATACAAGTTTTACATAACCTCTCTGCTTTTCAATTCTATCCCTCTAGGAATGAACCCAGTGCTTGATTTTCTTGTTTCATTGCCTTATTGACCTGCGTTGCTACTTTTAGTGATTTGTGTATCTGTACCCCTAGATCCCTTTGCTCCTCTACCCCATTTAGACTCTTATTATCTGGCCTCCTTATTCTTCCTACCAAAAAGCACAACCTCACACTTATCTATATTTGAAATTAATTTGCCAATTCTACAAGTTTATTGATGACGTTTTGTATTTTGTCGCATTCTTCCTCAGTATTAAGCAGGTTGGGCCTATACTCATTGGAGTTTAGAAGAATGAGAGGTGATCTTATTGAAACAGATAAGATTCTGAAGGGGCTTAACAGAGTAGATGCAGAGAGGATGTTTCCCCTCGTGGGGGAATCTAGAACTAGGGGGCATAATTTCAGAATAAGGGAGCACCCATTTAAAACGGTAATGAGGAGGAATTTCTTCTCCCAGAGGGTCGTGAATCTTTAGAATTCTCTTCCCCAGAGAGCTGTGGAGGCTGGGTCATTGAATATATTTAAGGTGGAGATAGACACATTTTTAAATGGTAAGGGAGTCAAGGGTTATGGGGAGCGGGCAGGGAAGTGGAGTTGAGGCCAAGATCAGATCAGCCATAATCTTATTGAATGGCGGAGCAGGCTCGAGGAGCCAAATGATCTACTTCTGCTCCTACGTCTTATGTTCTAACTAAACCCCACAATTTGGTGTCATCCACAAATTTTGAAATTGTACTTCTAATTCCCGAGTCCAAATCATTAGTATAAATTGTAAACAACAGTGGTCCCAGCACTGATCCTTGTGGAACACCACTTCCCATCTTTTGCCAGTCTGAGTAGCTACACTTAACACCTACTCTCTGTTTTCTGTTTTGCAGCCAGCTTGCTATCCATTGTGCTACTTTCCTTCTGACTCCACATGCTCTGATCTCCACATGCTCTGATCTTAGTCAATAGTCTATTAAATGCTTTTTGAAAATCCAAATATATTACATCAACTACATTACCCTTGTCTACTCTTTCTGATACTACTTCAAAGAATCCGATTAGGTGCATGCCCTTCCCTTTTTAAATCTGCGCTGACTACTCTTTTTATATTTTTATGTATTATATTTTTGGTTTCTCAATGTTTTTCTGTTACATCTTTGAGTAAAGATTCCATTATCTTTCCTACCACCGACATTAGGTAACTGGTCTATAGTTCCCTGGACTTGCTCAATCACCCTTTTTGAATATATGAATAACATTAGCTGTTGGCCAGTCCTCTGGCACGATTCCCTTGTCTAATGAATTTATATATATATATATATATATATATAGGTGTGCGTGTGTGTAATAGTGCCTCTGCTATCTCTTCCCTAACTTCTTTTAATATGTGTGCATGCAATCCATCCGGACCAGCATTTAACAATTATCTCCCACCTTTCTATCTTAAATGTTGTTATATCTTTTTTGATCTCTTCTTCTAATGTAATGTCCATCCTGTTAGTCTCCCTGATAAATACAGAGGCAAAGTAACTATTCAATATTTCTGCTATTTTGTTGTCATTACCTGTGAGATAATCTTGTGCATCCCTTAGTGGCCCTATCCTGATTTTTATTTTGTTATTGATTTGTCTGTAGAATAGTTCACTATTTTTATATTGATAATTTAATTTTGTAGTTTTGTAGTTCCTCTTTGCTTTTTTAATTGTTTGTTTGACTTCTTTCCAAACCTCTTAGGAGTCCTTTTTGTCATCTTATCCTTTATTGACTATGTACTTCGTGTATGCCTTTTTCTTTAGTTTCAATTTTGACCTTATCTCTATGCTCATCCAAGGTGTTTTATTATTGGCTTGTTTGTTCTTGTTTTTTAGCTGGATATATTTCTCTTGTACTCTATTGACCATCTTTTCAAATATTTCCCACAGCTGTTCCATTTCTGACTATCAATTTTGTTTTCCAGTTTAGCTTCCCTAGTTCCATTTTCATCTGCTCAAAATTAGCTTTTTCCAATCTATTACTTTGGTCTTTGTCTTGCTTATGTCTTTCTCAATCATTATTTTAAACCATATTATATTGTGATCGCTATTGTCTAGATGTTCCCCTATGTTTGCTTCTCTTAGCTGCTCTGGTTCATTTCCCATTACTAGATATGGCAGTGATTCCTCCCTTGTTGGTCTTCTTAGATACTGGGTAAGAAAGGTGTCCTGAACACAATGTAAAAACTCCATTCCCTTTTCCTCTTTTCCTACTTCTTCTTGCCAGTTTATTTGGGGGGAGTTGAAATCTCCTATTATTATTTTTCTATGTCTTTTACTCATTTTATATATTTTCTTACATATTTCTTCCTCAACTTCCCTTCCACTATTAGATGGTCTGTAGAATACCCCTATTGGTGTGATCAATCCCTTCTTATCTTTTATCTGAATCCATATGGATTCTGTTTCTATCTTAATGTTAGTTATGTCTCTTTTTTCTACTGCCATTATGTTATCTCTCATTAGTACAGCTGCCCCACCCCGCTTCTTCCTTCCCTATTGTTTCTAAATACATTATATCCTGCATTATTTAACTGCCAGTCCTGTTCTTCATTAAGCTATGTTTCAGTTATCCCTACTACATCTGACTCCTCACTATGAATTATTGCCTCCAGTTCCCCTGTTTTGTTTTGGATGCTGTGTACATTGCAGTACAGGCAATTTAATTTGTTTTAATTAATTGTTCCACTCATTATTTTTAACAGTCATTTTATACTTATGTTCTATAACTGTATCTGCTCCCTGACCATTTATGTTACCATTATTCCTTAGTCTGACCTTTACTCTCATCTCCTATTTCTTAAATCTTCAGGATGTGTTTAACTAACTTGATTGAGTTTTTTGATGAGGTAACAGAGAGAGTTGATGACGGCAATGTGGTTGATGTAGTGTATATGGACTTCCAAAAGGCGTTTGATAAAGTGCCACATAATAGGCTTGCCAGCAAAGTTGAAGCCCATGGAATAAAAGGGACAGTGACAGCATGGATACGGAATTGGCTAAGTGATAGGAAGCAGAGAGTAGTGGTGAACGGTTGTTTTTCGGACTGGAGGAAGGTATACACAGGTGTTCCTCAGGGGTCAGTTCTAGGACCACTGCTTTTCTTGATATATATTAATGACTTGGACTTGAGTGTACAGGGCACAATTTCAAAATTTGCAGATGACACAAAACTTGGAAGTATAGTGAACAGTGAGGAGGATAGTGATAGACTTCAAGAAGACATAGACAGGCTGGTGGAATGGGCGGACACGTGACAGATTAAATTTTACACAGAAAAGTGTGAAGTGATACATTTTGGTAAGAAGAATGAGGAGAGGCAATATAAACTAAAGGGTGGTGCATGAACAGAGAGACCTGGGGATATATGTGCACTAATTGTTGAAGGTGTCAGGGCAGGTTGAGAAAGTGGTCAAAAAAGCATATGGGATCCTGGACTTCAAAATAGAGGCATAGAGTACAAAAGCAAGGAAGTTATGATGAACCTTTATAAAACACTAGTTCAGCCTCAACTGGAGTATTGTGTCCAATTCTGGGCACCGCACTTTAGGAAAGATGTGAAGGCCTTAGATAGGGTGCAGAAAAGATTTACAAGAATGGTTCCAGGGATGAGGGACTTCAGTTACGTGGATAGACTGGAGAAGCTGGGGTTGTTCTCCTTAGAGCAGAGAAGGTTGAAAAGAGATTTGATAGAGATGTTCAAAATCATGAGGGGTCTAGACAGAGTAGATAGAAAGAAACTGCTCCCATTGGCGGAAGGATCGAAAACCAGAGGACACAGATTTAAGGTGATTGGCAGAAGAACCAAAGGCGACATGAGGAAAAACTTTTTTACGCAGTGAGTGGTTAGGATCTGGAATTCACTATCTGAAAGGGTGGTGGAGGCAGATTCAATTGTGGCTTTCAAAAGGGAGTTGGATAAGTACCTGAAAGAAAAATTTTGCAGGGCTATGGGGAAAGGGTGGGGGAGTGGGACTAGCTGAAGTGCTCTTGCAGAGAGCCGGCACGGGCTCGACGGGCCAAATGGCCTCCTTCTGTTCTGTAACTATTCTATGATTCTATGTTATTTTCACCAGATCCCTCCCCCCATCTTACTATTTTAAAACCTTATCCACAGCTCTATTTAGCCCACTAAGACTCTGGTCCCATTCCGGTTCAGGTGGAGCCTGTCCCAACAGTACTGCTCCTTCCTGTCCCAGTACTGGTGCCAGTGTCCCATGAAATGGAACCCCTCCTTCCCACACTAGTCTTTCAGCCATGTGTTTACTTTTCCGATCTGTCTTTCCCTATGCCAATTTGCATGTGGCTCGGGTAGTAATCTTGAGATTACCACCAGTGAGGTACTGTTTTTCAATTTAGTTCCTAGCTTCTGATATTCCCTTAGCAAGACCTCCTCAAGTTTTAACTTGAAAAGTAAATTGGGAGAGGTGTATAAAGGGTGACCGATCCTATATCACCTATTTTACGCTATCAACAAAAGTTAAAATGACTCCCCTTGTGTTTCTCTCCAGGCTTGTGATCCCTATGAGTGGTCTCTCTCAAATTCATGGGATTCCACATGGTTTAAACCTTTAACCACCAATTGCCAGAATTAGGGTAGCTCTTGTGGAGTTCACCTGATGTTGGCAGTAACAAATAAAATATGTTACTTGTGGTGGTTGCCTCTCCTGTGTCTGCTGCTGTCTCGTGATGTTCATTTGTACATTAGGCCCAAACAAGCCTCCCTAGTTAACTTTAGTTGCCATGACCCCACGACTTTGTGACTCCTACATATCAAAAGCATACGCCTCAATGTGGGAGCCATTATGGAGTGAGGGCAATCTGAAATAAAAAAGGTATTCAGTATCTATCGGGACTACAGAAAACATTAATTTGATCTCAGTCAGGGAATGCATTCATTTTATTATTAAATTAGTGAGGAGCAATTTCACTTAAATATGCAAGCTAGAGCTCTTCCTAGCTATTCATTATTTTTATTAGATTGTAACATTGCCAGTTCATTTCATGTAGTTGTCAAAGAAAGAATGACGTCTATGCTGCTGGGCTTAAAAGTTCCCACGGGACATTATTGCATACTTACCAGTAGAAATCCAATGACTTCAGCTTCAGGAGTGTCAGGAGATCTTTGCTCATTTGCACACACACACCTAACAATTATTCTTTCCATCGTCTGGGCAAAAACTTTCCAGTAACAGTAACAAAGATGGACACAGTGTAGACATGAAGACTTCAGAACTTTGTATTCAATTACACCCAGGAAGCTCACAGTTGGTTACCTAGATGATCAAATTGAGGTCAGTGATTAACTGTGGCATACTGAAGAAACAACTTAAGTAACTAGTTTGGTAGTACCCTTACTGTACTACCCAGACTCTATGACACAGAGAGCTGTGAATAACCTGGTTGTTCACTGCAGATAAGGTATTGGCATTCCTTGCCAAAACCCATGATCCTTTGCAGATTTTATATGCTCATTTCTAGCAGATCTTGGAACTAGCACTGTTCAGTTTGAATGGGTTCAACAAATAGGGACATGAACACATAGTAACTGCAAACCTTCCAACTGGAAGGCCATTGGGTTACCTAAACATAACTATTCTCCTCAGCTCAATGCTACCTGAGTAATGATGTAGGCAACAGTGTACAACATGTATTATGATACAAGAAAACACAACGACAGGACATTGTGGGACAAGTCATGAGTCGTTACAATTAATTTTTGCATGGAGATACAACCTACATCAAACCATCTAGTCTCCATAAGGTACAAATATTCCACAAACTTACCTGATAGAAATTTCCAGTCAATGAAATCAGTGCCCATTGCAACATAGGTAGAAACAGAAATCATATGTATGTCTCTAAAGTAAAAAAAAGACACTTGTTTCAAGTATAGTGGGAATTATACTAACATATACTTCTAGATTCACACTCGACTTCAAAATGTTTAATAATATTGGTACTATGGAGGGTTATTTTAGTGCCTATTTTTACGTTTCTCACCTGAAGTTTTTAAATTCTACTTGGGGAGATAAATAAATTCCACATTGTATCACAGCCCAGAGGAGACTGGCAAGTCAGCTACAGACCTTAACAACTGCTCAACTGATTCCTGCTAAGGGTTCAACAATTGCTACTTTCACTGCGGTAACAGTAATTCCCAGCGTTTTCATTCTTGAATGGTAACTGTGAGTTGTCCCATGCACAATAGAGGCTGAACCATCCTATGTACTGGCTAGTTATGTCAGTGGCTTAATTGACTGAGACGGTTGTGATAATTTATATTAAAACAGTCTGAAGCTACCCCAATGGCTCAGTAGGTTTAGCCAATTAATCTTGGCTGGTCTATGCTGAGTTCGCTAATCTCAGTTGGGGTGACAGTAGAGGCACGACAATTGGCCTCCGCACTCCTGGATTAGCGAGGAGATAAATCAGGCAAGAGTTCCCACGCTGCCATCCAGTGACTTCTGCTGGAAGAGCATATGGACTCTGGGTGAGGACAGGATTAGGCTTAGCTGTGATGCCTCCTATGATGGAATAGCCTGCCAACAGTCACTGACGAGGCTCACACATGTATAACAGCCAGTTGGGTAGGACCATACCCCAGAAAAGTGTCAGCACCTTCAGGAAAGAAAGATTTGCATTTATATAGCGCCTACACAACCGCAGGATATCCCAAAGCGCTTTACAGCCAATGAAGTACTTTTGAAGTACAGTCACTGTTGTAATGTAGGAAACACAGCAGCCAATTTGCACAATGCAAGGTCCCACAAACAGCAATGTGATAATGACCGGATAATCTGTTTTAGTTATGTTGGTTGAGGGATAACTATTGGCCAGGACACCGGGAAGAACTCCCCTTCTCTTCGAATAGTGCTATGAGATCTTTTACATCTAACTGAGAGGGCAGACGGGGCCTCGGTTTAACGTCTCATCCAAACAACGGCACCTGTGAAAGTGCAGCACTCCCTCAGTACTGCACTGGAGTGTCAGCCTAGATTTTCTGATGTCTGATCACGTGACCTCTGATCACGGACATCTGCAAATGTTATTGCATTTACCTTATAAAGGTTGAGTGCGAACACTGAGCCAAGGGAGAGGTGTTTAGTGGGAACACTGACTTAGAAAATTGGTGAGAAAAAAACGTTATAAACTAAAGGATAACATTCTAATGTCCTAGTCTTCTTTCTGTACAACAGAACAGAACAACACTCCTACTACAGTAAAACTGCTATCTGTTTCTGAGTGTGAATATTGGATTGTGCTGAAACAGCAGATTGTGTCTCATACACCAGTGTGCGTTCAGTTATAAATTACTTTAGTCTTTGCAGTGACCTGATTCCCTTCATTAAACTCTCAAATTGCATTTATTAAAGTTGATCTACAGGGATCAGTGATAATATTCCAAAGTAAGGCTGACACTTGCAGATAAAGCTAACAATCTTAAAAAGCAATGAATGCGTCAAGCTTTTTTTTGAATTAGTGAACCTTTTACCTTGTTTATTGTGGCAAATGGGATAATCCAGAACAAATGAAACAACCTTTTCTCATGAGTTCTGTTCATAATTTTGTACATGTATAATTCCCACTGGCAGACTTCTCATGGGGATTATGGTGGCAAGTAATGTGAAGGCTACCAGCCTGCTTGGCTTCCACTTCCCTGACTCAGTTGGGAATGTTCAATGAGATCGACCTGAAAAAAATTGTAAAGGCCTGTGTGCACAACGCAGTGGCACATGTGCAAATATATAAACACATTTCACCAGATTCTTTTGCCCCTTATTTGAACATTGTTAAGAGGAGCCACAAGAAGGTAGTTCCAACAAAACTGCCCACAATGCAGAAACAACGGCATAGAAAACAGGAGGTTGGGTGGTTGACATTTGGGAGTATTAACAGTGAAATAACATAGCTGCCATGGCTTCCTCTCTTCTGTCGGTGGAGCCATACCCAGTGTAAACAGAATCATTTTATCTGCAGGAGGGAGATACTTTGATTGCATCTCTCAGCATAAAGAAAGCTGGCAGTCAAATGGGGATCCTCCAATCCATGTTAGTATAGCGGGGGTGTATGTAGACTGTTGGCAGTGCTCTATTTGTATCTTGTTATTTGATCCCAATAGCTAAGTGAATTGAGTAGTAGGCACCTATTGGCCTAGCAGTAAGAGAGAGACAAACAACTTGCAGTTTATAAGTATATCCCCTCAGTACATGGATCGGCAGCCCATCCACCACTTTAAACATTCACTCCATCCACCACTGGCACACTGTGACTGCAGTGTGTACCATCTACAGGATGCGCTGCAGCAACTCGCCAAGACTTCTTCGACAGCACCTCCCAATCCTTTGACCTCCACCATCTGGGAGGACAAGGGCAGCAGGCGCATGGGAACACCACCACCTCCAAGTTCCCCTCCAAGTTTCCCTCCAAGTCACACACCATCCTGACTTAGACTTATATTCCCATTTCTTCATCGTTGCTGCGTCAAAATCCTGGAACTCCCTCCCTAACAGCACTGTGGGAGTACCTTCACCACAAGGACTGCAGCGATTCAAGAAGGTATTCCACCTTCTCCAGGGCAACTAGGGATGGGCAATAAATGCCAGCCTTGCCAGTGATGCCCATATCTTGAGAATGAATATAAAAAAATAGCCATGTGCTAATAATTCCTAAATGGCAATTTTAGCCAAGCTATTAGTTGAGGGAAGGGTGGAAGAAGGATGAGAGTTGAGAGGCAGCGACGGTGAAGAAATTCCACACAGGAAGTCATGTGGTACCACCTAAATTATCTGGCTGCAGCTGCCAAGTGGAAGGAGCTGACTGCTTCAGATTGAAAGAAAAGAAGGAACCTGGAGATATATAAGAAAAAAGAAAGAACTTGAAGTTATTTAGCATCTTTCAAGACTTCAGGCCATCTCGAAGTGCATTAGAATTAATGACTTATTTTTTGAAGGGCAATCACTGTTATTATGCAGGCAACCGCCAATTTGCGCACAGGAAGTCGGAGCCTGAGCAATAGGGGTCAGGGATGAGGACTCGGGGGAAGAGAGGGAGACTGGGTAATAGAGGTTGAGGATGGGAGGTAAGGAAGGCTGAGGGAATGGGGGTCGGGGGCTCGGGGGAAGAGAGGGAGATTGGGGAATAGAGGTTGAGGATGGGAGGTCAGGAAGGCTGAGGGAATGGGGGTCAGGGTTGGGGGCTCGGGGGAAGAGAGGGAGATTGGGGAATAGAGGTTGAGGATGGGAGGTCAGGGAGGCTGAAGGAATGGGGGTCGGGGGCTTAGGGGAGAGAGGGAGATTGGGGAATGGGGGTCATGAGATTGGGCCTCAGCCAGATGAGGGAGGCTGAGGGAATGGGAGTTGGGGTTGGGGGCTTAGGGGAGAGAGGGAGATTGGGGAATGGGGGTCATGAGATTGGGCCTCGGCCAGATGAGGGAGGCTGAGGGAATGGGAGTCGGGGTTGGGGGCTTAGGGGAGAGAGGGAGATTGGGGAATGGGGGTCATGAGATTGGGCCTCGGCCAGATGAGGGAGACTGCGGACTGGCCGTCAGGGGAATTGGAGTTTGGACGGTGAGGAAAGTGAAGGAGACTAAGGAATGGGCGTGGGGCACAGCATTTTCTGCAGCCGCAACGTGATTTGGGGGAGTGGCACTGGGCGAGGAGCAGCCAGTAAAGGGGTGAGTGAAACTTGGCAACTTTACTGTAGGTAAATAGTGAAAGATTGTTTCCACTGGTGGGCAAATGAGCAACAAGGGAACTGAGACAGGATTTTCACTGGAAGAACCAAGGGGGAAGGGAGAATGAAGTTTTTTGGACTGAAGGCTATTAGACCGTGAGATGCTTCACCAGAAGTAACTATTTGAGGCAGAGACTAGAACAGCTTTTAAAGGGAATGGGATAAATATTTGAAAAGGAGGAATATAAAAGGATATGAGGGGAATAGGGTTACCAGAGAGAGTGCCAGCTGTACAGGCAGCGGGGACTTAATGGTTTCCTGCTGTGCTGTAATTTCTATAATTCTATGAAAACTCTCCCTATTGAGTCTGAGACCAGGGAGTGGTTTATAAATGGTGGTGCGGAGCTGAGTTTAGGACAAAGAGCCCTGTGAGAAGCCCCCAACACCGAGCTCTCTGCCCTTAGTGGAATCTCTCGGTTTGGTTCCGGTTGGTCTGATGGTTTTGATGTGTGAAGTCCAAGTACAGATCAGCTCTGACTGAGCTTCCCAGTTCAGAGTTGTCACGTTCACATGGACCCAGAGTCCAAACCAGAGTCTAAGGAGATAGGGAGAGAGATGGGGCATGAACTGGGGAGCCTGACTGAATCTTGTGCAGTGCAGTGGTTTTCTGGCTATGGTTTCATGGTGAAAACCAGCAGGTTATAGGATTAGTACTAGTTACAGGCAAGATATTGGGGCGTTACACCTATTACTACTGGTTACGTATAGATTATCAGTGAGTTATTGCATTATTGTTGGTTATGCAAGAAATCTGAGTGTTACCACTTTACTGTTAGTTATCGGTGCAATTTCAGGGAGTTACCATCAGCTACTGCTGGGATCAAAGTTCCTCCCAACTCTGCTTTTCCCTGCAAATTGCTCCCCCACCTGCAGTTTCTCCTCTTTCCCACCCTTGGTTTCCCCTCTTCGCCTGCTCACAGGCGGCTTCCTGCTTCTCGGAACTTCTCACACAACAGCTACTGTTGCATAACCAGGAGCAAAAATACTCAGCTACAGGGACCCAACCTATATAAGGTAAATGCAATAACATTTGTAGATGTCCACAATCGGGCATCATGTGATCAGACATCACAAATTCTAGACTGACACTCCCGTGCATTACTGAGGGAGTGCTGCACTGTCAGAGGTGCCATCTTTCCAATGAAACGTTAAATGGGGGCCTTGTCCGTCCTCTCAGGTGGATGCGAAAGATCCCATGGCACTGTTTTGAAGAAGAGCAGGGAAGTTAGCACTGGTGTCCTGGCTAACATCAGTAAAACAGATTACTTTGTCAATATCACACTGCTGTTTGTGGGACCTTGCTGTGCGCAAGTTAGCTGTCGCATTTCCTAAGTTTACAACAGTGACTACACTCAAAAGCACTTCATTGACTGTAAAACGCTTTGGGTTGTCCTGCGAGTGTGAAAGGTGCTATATTAATGTCAATCTTTACTTGTGCTCAAGTCCTGGAGGGCTTCTGTCTCAGAGGTGAGGTGTTCCTTTCTTTAATGCCGACTCATTTCCTGCCACTCTCTCCCCTTCCATCCCCCCCACCCCACCTTTACTGGAGTGCGGATTCGTGTCCTGCCACCCCCTGCTGTATCGTGTGAGCTCACCAGTGTGCTGCCCTACTGGGTTAATCTGTCTATTTTACAGTTTAAAGTTGCAACTCTGAATAAATTAGAACATATAAATTAAAATTCTTGCTCACTGCCAACTGGACTCACTTGTCAAGTACAGTAACATGACGCCTGGTACAGAACAGGCTAACTGAGGGTGGGATAGTCACCACAATCCTAAACCCTGAAATGATCACATGCTGGCAAATAGTTAACAACACTGGAATTTCTTCTCCTAATGAGGCTGTCCACAATTAATTCCTTCGGGTTTCATCACAGCAAGTAGTAGTCTTCAAACATTTTAGTTAAAGCTCTAACAGTGACTGGCTCCCAGTTACCTGGCCCTTTTGATGTGCAATTGAACACTGCGGCACTGATTGTGGCATGTTTTGTGTAACTTTAATTACTCCTTTTTTAGATAGCCGAGGGACTGAAATTGCTGGAGGTAGTGGGGTTTGTAGTGACAGAGTGCAGCGTGATCTGATGCTGGAGAGGGTATAAATCTCACCAATCTGCAGCAGGAATGCGAGGACCGGGTGCTGTTTCCAGCCAGCACGGTGCAAATGATGACAGCCTTTCTCCTCCCGGCAGCCTCTTTTCCCACCAAGCATTGGCCACTTGGCCATAACTGAGGCACATCTCGCCGTGCGAGGTTCTGATGCAGCCCGAAGTGAGGAAGGATGCCTGCTTTTGGTCCCAGGAGTTCAGAAATGTGGAGAGCGGAGCATCCGTAATACAGAACCAGGGTGCCAGATGTAGTGTGGCGCCGAGCTGTCATCTGCCTGCTGTGCTTGAAGCGTTTGCTGAGGGGCTGATCGGGCGCAGCGGGATAGGAGCAAAGGGAGGGAGTGGAGAAGAGAAGAGAAGCGAGTGAGTTGGGCAGTGGCAGCGCCTCAGTGTAAACAGAGCGGAGTCGGTGCGAGCCTAGTGCTGAAGAAAGCAGCTCCACTCCCCAGCACTGCTGTATGGGATTGAAAAAGACAGATGCAGCTATTCGCACCCATTGTTAAGAGAGCGTTACCTTTTCGGTGGCGGATTGAGCTGTGTTGCAGACCAGTTTGCCCTCGTTTGGAGGTGACGGATATTCTGGATTGACTGTCCACGGCGGGGACTTGCAAAGTTCCTCATTGGCCAAACATTCTTTTCAGTTGTGACCAGAAAGAAAGCAATGGACATGAACGTGAAGAAATTCACAGTGCGGCGCTTCTTCTCCGTCTACCTGCGCAAGAAATCTCGATCTAAGAGCTCTAGTTTAACCAAATATGAGGTTTGTGCCCAGATTTTTCCTGAATGAAAAGAAAATGGCTTGGGTTGTTGTACAATTTATAATCGTGGTTTCTGACTGTAATGAAGTTCTGCTGTTGGCTGCTATTAAATGAACAAAGAGACAATGCGGAGAAGAGATTGGGGTGGATGGACTGCAATGACTAGCAATGACTGGGAACATATATAGAATATATATATACTGGGGATTCAGTAAAACAACTACATTGGGCTGTAGATCTTGCTAGATCTGGGAAGCTATTGAACAAACAAGTTACAATTGCACAGAATATAGAGCAGGTACCACCCATAGTTGTGCCAGAATTTCATCTTCACAGGGTTGAGCTTCCCAAAGCGACCTGCCAGCATTTTATGATCACCTTTCGGGATATTGGTGGTTCAGGATTATCTGTGCCATCCTCTTTTATAACATTAATGTCTCAGTATGATTGTTTCCTCTCGCCTGCCTGGGCTTTGAATTATTGATAAGCGAGTTAACAGCGAGAATCTCAAAGCCATCCCTAATTGTTGTTTCCAAAAACGCCTAGAAGTTTTATAAAATAATAACAGAATAACTGTTTTTTGACAAGGATTTAAAAAAAATCTATCTCTCTCTCTCTCGGAGTCTCGCCCCAGATTCACAAGAGAAGGAGAAAGTCACTGCTGCCAGTACAGTGATTTAAACAAGTGCAGAAACTGCAGAGCTGTTTAGAAAGGGCAATTGTATTACTGCAGTCAGAAGGGCCAATGCACAATTGATTCCATTTAGGCTCGGTGCAGTCAGTGTGGTGTAGCAGGTGAACATAGATTGCAGTGTTGGATGTGTGGTGACCAGATTGGGTTTGTTCAAAGTGAAAATCCAACAAAGACGAGGTATCCAGGCCAGGCCAATTCATTTCCCTAGCCTTCTTTGTAGATTTGAAATCAAATCTCCAGCAGCCGTCCCTTCTCATGCTATCTCTTCCTCTGCTTGACAACAGCTCGCTCATGCTCAAAATCTAAACAAAAACCTTTGTGTAGAGACAGGAAATATCTTCACCCCTCTTAAGAATATGCCGGCAATGGCGTGAAATCTGATATCTGACATGTACGCAAACCAAAATAATGCAAAATCAGGTCACTGGTGTCCGTTTCATCTGCTGCATCAAAGAGGTTAAATTGTTTTAATTCCCTTCCAATTTTTCTCCTCTCCTGAAAGCACTGACTGATGCTGGGATATGGTTCCACGAGCAGCCCTCCCAACTGACTCATTCTTTATGTGCGTGGATAGCCAGTGATTGTCAGCAGGATATTCGACTGCAGAAAGCATCTCAACCAAGCCTGATCCTGCCCCCAACCGACTTCTGAACATCCACTCCTTTCAGCACGCGTCCCTTTGGGAATAACAACCTTTGTTGCTGATCTTTTTTGTTGCTCCCTCCCCACAGCCCAGGGGTGCTGAGGCCCATTGCAGCACCCATACCATCACACCAGCTGAGATCAGTTAACTCAGCACAAAATGCAATTGAATGTGGGACCTTCCTGCTCCCTATGGCTCAGTTTCACACCAGTTCGGGAATTCACTCCCTAAACCTCTCCACCTCTCTCTTCTCCTTTAAGATGCTTCTTAAAATGTATCTCTTTGACTAAGCTTTTGTTCACCCATCTTAAGATCTCTTTATGTACCTCGGTGTCAAAATTGTGTCTGATTATGCTCCTGTGAAGCGCCTTGGGATGTTTTACTATGTTAAAGGTGCTCTAGAAATGAAAGTTGTTGTTGTTATGAATTGAGTCACCATGGGAGCTTTCTGCACTGTCCCAGCATGCCTCCTGTTGGATTGACCTGGCAGCAAATCAACATTTGTCTGCAGAATGAGCAAGGAGAACAGTGTGCTTGTGGGTACCATTATAGTGAGAAATGTAGAAAGGAGCAGGTTGGGTGGATGGTGGCAATATGATATTGTGAGCAGGCAGTACAAGTGGGCAGATGGTTCGCACAATGTGTGAACAGCATTAGAGCAGTATCATTACAAACCACTTGTAGTCAATTTATAACCTCAGTATGTACATGTACAATGCATTTGCATTGCATTAATAAACAGAATAAATGTGCAATACATCAAAAAACATTTGTGTTAATAATAGGATCTGAGTAAATTATAAAATCTAAGCATTATAAAGATCTTGGCCCAGAAAATCCATGAGGGTGTGATTCCAGCAGTTACACTGGGACCGTGCCTTCTGCGGATGTAGCTGCTGACCCCAGTGAAGTTTGTGGGGTCAAAGGGTGAGGATTCCTGGAGTGCACCTTCAGTATTTTGGGGTGCACCAGCTGCACCCTCTGCCAAAGACCCCGGAAATGCCGGTAGAAGCTGACCAGACTGAGAGTGTCGGGCCACCCAGCAGATGAATCTGACTGCCTGCGCGCCCCTTTGCAAAGGGGGCTGCCTTAGAAGGTTAAACAAAATCCAGCCCCTCCTCATCTTTGAGCATCCAGGCCCTGATCCTGGTCATGACCCCCAAGTGGACCCCACTTCCACTTGGTGAGACCAGGTGTACCTGCACTAATACCACGCCCGATCCTGACTGAAGGCCAGAATGCTGCAACTCCCCATCTCCGGAATTTGCGCCTCAGGCACTGCCCACCTTATGTTGATGACCTTGTAGAGTTGGGTGAAGATTCTGTATGCAGAAGGACACCTCTGAAACGCTACCTTAAGACCAGACTCCATTGCATCTAGGTCCTGGCTGAGTTTGCAGCCGTTATGGAGCGAGCAAGCAATTTTGGGTCCCTTATATTTGTATAGTTAGACACTTCGGCTGGTTATCTGCAAAAAAAACTGCCTTAGTAATGCAGGCATCCACCACAAGATGTAATGAAATACATGTCAAATGCTTAGCAGTAGGGAAATCTGCCTAGCCCTTAAAGGATGAATCCATGTTCGGTTAGTGTATTTTGTAGTTGTCATGGCTTTTCATTGCTTTTCTAAAACATTCAGATTCTGGTCATTTACAAATTTCCACTGCAGATAATTATTTTGGCTGATGTTTTTTTAATGCTCAGTTAGAGTCATAGAGTTATACAGCACAGAAAGAGGCCCTTTGGCCCATCGTGTCCGCGCCGGCCATCAGTTCCCAGGTGCAAAGGGGACGTGGACCTGTGATGACAGTTCTCCACCCATTTTACATTGTCCTGAGATTTCCTCGGATCCCTGGGTTGGGGTGTTGAGTGCTTGCCTCTGAAGTAGGTGCAAGCATGGGATAGCCATGGAATGAAGTGTGAGGGAGTCTTCCCTCATTGTCCTCCAGCTGCAGTGAGTGGGTACCAATTTGGAGGCGTTCTTGGAGAAGTTGGTGATGGGCCTTGTGCCTGGCCCTCCCTCATATTGCAGGATCTGAGAGGGAAGGCAGCAAGGCCTCAAAAGATAAGTGAACACTTTTTTTCAGATCTTCAGTGGATCACTGGGGCTGGAGGCCTTCTGGCTGCTGTTTGTGGACAGGTTATTTATTTGCCATTCCTGATTACATGGGAGCATTGCCAACTATGCTTTAATCCCATAATGTGAGAGATAGAGGGGGATTCAAATATCCTGAATGGAGATGGCAGCTTTTTAGCCTGTCAGGGTGCAGTCATGAATTGACTGATGCAGTGTAAGTAATCAATTGTTAGTTAGTGGAACTGTATTGATCATTTCCTGAAGCATACAGCCTTTAGTTTTGCACATATAAATGCAATCTATGCTTAGGGGAATGTGGGGCAAAGCTCTGTGAGTTACAAGAGTAATGTTACAAAGAACATGAATGAATAGCATTGATAAAAATAAAACCAAATGAAAGATTTTTGGATAATTTACTTTGTTAAAATTGCAAGTATTGCTCGATAATGTAATGCATGAGACCTAAGAGTTTTAACCAACTTGGCATGTTCCCCATTGTGTTCATTTTAAATTATTTTTTTACCATTTCGTATTTCTTTTTGGAGGTATATATCCTTCAACAATGACATGCAGTTTTTTTTTATAAGCTCTTGCTCCATACAGGCTATGCCATTGCAGCCCAAGCACCTCTTTGTGCCTGAGAGGGCAGGGTGGGCGAGCTGATCCCAAGCCGTACCAGTGGTGTTCTTGGCCGGCTTCCAGGAGGGATATGAGTCATGGTAGAGATTTGCCATCTGATTTTTCTTTCTCCTGTGAAGTGGTCCCTACCCTCTGGTCAGCACTCCCTCACAAAGCATGACTGAGAGCTCTGTTGGATGGGGATCTAACCTGTGTCCCTTCCCTCTGTGGCAGCACACGATTTTGTCTCAATTTTCATGTCCCTTCCCCCCACAATTTATCTTTACCTGGAACATGCTCATAATTAATTAGCTGAGATGGTGCCTGCGTGATGTGTCCATTAGTTTCCCCTTTCCTCCTGTGGTGTGTGTTTCATCCTGGTTGTATGGTTGAAAGTTGCTTTCTTACTTCCAAAGTGTGCAATTTCTCCTCTTGGGTACTACTAATTCTAAACAACTTCATTTCTTTTAACAATGTTTTTGGAAGGAGCATCAGAGCGAAAGTACTCTTTCTCCGCCCCCCCTCCCCCTCCCCCTGCCTGCTCAGAGTATTGTTCTCTAATTCTGATCATTGCACTTAGAGTAAATTAACAGGAAAGTAATAAAACTAATCCTTCACTCCCGGACAACAAAGCAGCTATCTCCCATAGCCCAGCAGCAGGATCTGTGGAATGCAAGAGTATTAGGATTATTGAAACATTGCCATACTCCCCAAACATCACAAGGCCTCCTCAGGTTCTCCCTCCAACTTACTTTTGCAGATTTCTACTCCATGATTTTGAATGTACACTTGACTCCCTTGATCACCTCTCTTGGTAAATGCAGGATTCCCTGCACAGACAATGGGGGCATTTGCAGACCCGTGGTCGCAAGCCGGAAATCATGGTATTTACTACCCTGTTCCCAGCAGGATCTGGCCTGCAGTGATTTTGGAGCAGGTTGGGAAACAGGTGGGAGCCTATGTGAAATATGCAAATTAGGGTCCTTTGATGTATGTAGGACCCTGATGCAATTTTCAAATACCATGTGTGGAGTGCTTGTTGTGCATGTTCCCTTCTTGGTCCAGGACGTACAGCAGTCTAATCACCAGTCCTTAAAGGTACAGCTGTAGGCCGCACTGTAAACAGGAAACAATGGCTGTGGCACTGATGTTTGTGGGGTCAGGAAGAGTATGAATACTCTTCCTAGCCCCACAAAAATCTTCCCAACTGCTAGCAGTCCCTCCATGCCCCTGTTCCCCCCCTTTATGAGGCTACCTTTTGCTTGGTTCCACAGAGGAGCCTCCAGATTTTCCTCCCTTCCAGTCGGCACTGGTGGCTTGCTGAAGGTTTTGTAATGGGTCTGAGCATGTAAATGGTTCGAGACTCTCGCTGGTGCCATTGGGTGGGTGGTGTAATCTCTCTGCCTACCACCCATCTGATGTGCCCCCAATAACTCAAAGCTTCTCCTGTCATGGACACTGTTGGTGATGAAGGCTTCATGCTGCTCCACAAGATTCTGCATAATGGCTCCAAGGCCAACCTGCATGTGTTCTCCAGGTACCTTGGTGATCAGTACAATGTTGGCCAGATACTCAAAGTGACAATTGCGCCAGGCTTCAATTCGGTCCTCCAGGCTCTTGACAGTGACTTTAAGCTTCTCTTAAACAGTTGCTCCAAGTGGTGATAGCCTCCAGGGTTACATTGCAAATTATAATTTGGCTCCAGGTTTTTCCATTACATATAAAGAGACTGCACCTCCAGGTTTCCCTGCATTTTCTCTAGTTGTCAGCTTCTAATTTGCCCACATCAGGCTTCTCAGCACTGATGTTCAGAAGGCATCTAATGATGGCTACAAGCTCCTTTGCTCCAAAGGATTTGGTCAATAACTCTAATTTTCAGAGCATGAATGTTCCTAGGAAAAATGGCCAAACTACTACGTTCCAAGCTACCATTTTGATTCTGCAGGATCTCTTCAGATAGGTCATCCTGTCACTGCTGTAAAATATCAATCAAGGCCACAACTTTCCTTAAAACATAATGTTCACTCTGACCAAAGTCGAGTGAAGTGGTCAAGTTTGCTTGGACTCTAACATAAAGCCTGGTTCCACATTCATCAACAGTAGAATTGGTTCGCAATTCTGCCTCAATCCTTGATGTACAAAACAGACACAGTTCAGTACGAACAGTTTCATTAATCAGAGTATCGACATAAAATGACTCAAGTCTAAAGTCAAGCCCAAAAGTGTTTTTATTTCATCACTTTACATGCTGTAAAAAGCTATGTCACCTTCTAACTTTGCTTGCCAGACACTCATATTAATAATTTAAATTATAATTGAAAATGGTAGGGAATGATTTCATATTTGCAGATGGCACGATATTGTGATTTATTCTATAGATATAAATTATAATACTTGTGTCCAGTGATGTATTAATTATTGTGAGCTGGTCTAAGCCTGGAGACTCCTTTTACAGAGTTTTTAAAATTTAAATTAATTCTCCACGGAATAAATTGGATATTTCAAATGTTGGCAGTATTACCAAGGTTCTTCTAGTTGTGTGAAAAAGCATTAGAACCTTCTCCCATCTACAGGGTACATGAGTTGATGGCCTTTCTCACTTGTGGAAGAACTGCTATGATTCTCATCGTACAATGTCTCATATGTCTTAATACATTTCAGATAGAGCGATGGAGGACAGACAGTGATTGCAAGAATTATAATCTAATCGAGAAGTTCACATGGACATTATCTTAAGTACTGATGTCAGATTACATCCTTGAAACTTCCCAATCTCAGTTATTTATAATGCAGTAGGTAGAACAATGTTTCCCAGGTTCTATTTTTGTAACTTTGTAGCATTGATGTCACAAATGTAATCCTTCATTTATGGTGTTATAAGTAACAATATGCATTATTAAAAAAGATCTACATAGGAAAAGGAGGAGGCCATTCAGCCCCTTCAGTCTGTTCTACCATTCAATTAGGTCATCTCTGATCTGTATCTCAACTCATTTATCCACCTTTGCTCCATATCCCTTGATAACCTTACCTAACAAAAATCTATCATTCAGTCCTGAAAATTTTAATTGACCCAACATCCACAGCCTTTTGTGGGAGAGAGTTCCAGATTTCCATTACCTTTTGTGTGAAAAATGCTTCCTGATTTCGCTCCAGAATGACCGAGCTCTAATTTTAAGATTGCATTCCCTTTTCTGGATTCTCCACCAGAGGAAATAGCTTCTATGGGGGACAAGTTGGTGATCGCCAGCAAAGTAGTCAGTGTCACCGCCAACTGCTGTTAACGGCCGCCCAAAATGGCCGCAGCGCTAACTGACCTAAATTGGTGTAGGGGCCATGGAGGTAGGTGGTGCAGCGCTAACCTTAGGTGCAACGTCGTCCTGGTGATGTTGCACGAGGGATCCGGGACCAATTTATAGCCCTGGTGCGGTGTTGCTGCTTCCCCGAGCGTCTGTGTGCGAGGCTGTGAAGCTCGCAATGCATTGTGGGCAGTGAGGTGCTCGGAAATTTAAAGGGGCCATGTACAGTGAAGCAAGGCAAAATTAAATGCACCAATTCAATGCATTTTTCAGCCCTTTCTGTCTTTTTACAAATATTCAATATTTAAAAGAAGTTCCAAATATGATTATTCAGCACTTAAAGCTGAATTACCTTCTTAAACTGAACAAATGGGAAAACTGCCTCAGCACTAACACAAATGGCTCAGCAAGCCAGGGAAGGGGCATCGAGGATCTTGCATGCAGCACTCTAGCTTTGTGCAGGGGGTCAACACTGCAAGACTGGCCCTCTACCCACAGGGGCCAGGAGGCCCTCCAAAAAGAACAATGTGGGAGTACATCACTAAGGCTGTCATTGCCAGCAGTGTCACCCCCACCACCTGGCTCCAGTGCCCAAAGAAGCTTCATGACCTCAGACCATTGGTCAAGGTCAGTGAATGCATCTTCAAAAGCCGTCACTTACCAACTGCACCACTAGCCTCACACACCGCTCAATGCACAACCCCCACTCACCTACCAACAATCTGCACCAATGACGAGGCACATCTACCATTCCTAGCCTCACCTCACCCTCTTGGATGAGATGGTGCAGGCCATTCTTGGCAGGGGCATAGCTGAGCCCTTGGCCAGCAGCAGGGCAGAAAGGATACAAAATGCTGGTATCCTCCTTCTGGCATGCACCTCTAGGTTTCCCGCCCTCCCGTCAGCACAACCCCACCCTTATGTCTTCCTCATTTCACACACCCAAGAAATGCAGCCTGCCCAGCCAGTGGGTCAACAAGAAGAGGTAGCCTGCCCAGCCAGTGGGACTGCAGGCTTATGATTTCATCCCAGATATCCTGGCCACAAAAGGGGCTGTCTGGGATGCATCCTTCTGTCTGATTCTTCCTCTTCGGCTTCCTCCTCTTCTGCGTTTTCCTCTTCCCTCTGCAAGCGGATGCTGTAAATGTGAAATGACAGCATAAAATGCTGCAAATACTCAGTGAACTGTCAGGCAGCATGTCGACCTGAGATGTAAACTCCACAGATGTTGCATGACCTGCTGAGTATTCGCAGCATGTTCTGTCTTCTCAAAGGCACTCACTTACCATCCAAGCCCTTGCAAGCATCCAGCAGCACTCCCAAAATACTTAAAAAACTTTTCACATATATTGCAGCAAGCCACCACTTCAATAAAATCTAAAAAACCAAGGCCAAACCCTTCCATTCAAACTTACCTGATTGATGTGTGTGTCCCTTTAACAGCTGCAGATATTGCCCGTCAGTGTCTGTCAGCCTGCTTGCATACCAGGTTAACCTGGCGTGCATAGGACACAGCACTGAATTGAATGCTAGGGTCAAAGTTCGCGTAGGTGACGTTAAATCGGCGTTGCACGCCGACTGACGTCACCACACCGCCATTTTTTTTTTACAGGGCGCTGCCAGTTACTGGCAGTGCGAAGGGGCCCACGAATATGGCGGCCGCCACGGGGACTGCCTCCAGCTGGCGCAAGAGCGGCGGCCGCCATTTTTCAAGAATCGCTAGCGCAACAGGTGGCGATAAGTATATGAATTTCTCACCCCTTGTATCTATCCTATCAAATTATTTTATCAATTTGATCATCTCTCAACCTTTTTAACTCCAGGGAATATAACTCAAGTTTATGCAACCTACACCTCATAATTTAACCCTCTAAATCTCAGTATCATTCTGGGGAATCTGCAATTTGCCCCCTCCAAGGCCAGTATATCCTTCCAGAGATTCAGTAGCCAAAACTCCAGGTGAGGTCTGACCAAAGCTCTGTACAACTGAAACATAAGTTCCTCCCCTTTGTATTCCAACCCCCTTGAGATAAAGACCAACATTTCATTCAGCTTTTTGATTACTTTTTGTACCAGTGCACTAGCTTTTAGTGCTTTGTTATCTGGACTTCCAAATCCCTTTGCTCCTCCACACATCCAAGTCTCTTGCCAATAAGAAAATATTCTGATTTGTCGTTCTTTGATCCAGAATGGATGACCTTACACTTTCTCACATTCGCATTCAAAGTCCATTCACTTTATCCCTACTCTTTGCCTCCTACCTCCCAACCAATTACCAACCATGTCACAAAGTTACCTTCACTTCCATGCGGTCTCATTTTTTCTAATAATCTCTTGTGCAGAACAAATGCCTTCTTGAAGTCCATATAAACAACATCCATAGACACTTCCCTATCCACCACGTTAGTGACCTCCTCAAAAAGTTCGACTAGATTAGTCAGACACAACATACCCTTCACAAATCCATGCTGACTCTTTTTGATCAAGTGCTCAGTCACTCTGTTCCTGATGATAGATTCCAGTAACTTTCCCACAATTGATGCTAAATTGACAGCTCGGTAGTTTCCTATTCTCTCCCTCCCTCACTTCTTAAATAATGGAGTAACTTTTGCGATTTTTCAATCTGAATGCACAATTCCCAAATGTAGAGAGCTTTGGAAAATAATGAGTAACAAATCTGCAATTCCCCACCTGTTCCCAGCACACTCTGTTCCCAGCACACTCTGTTCCCAGCACACTCTGTTCCCAGCACACTCTGTTCCCAGCACACTCTGTTCCCAGCACACTCCGTTCCCAGCACACTGTTCCCAGCTCACTCCATTCCCCGCTCACTCCGTTACTATCAAACTCCATTCCCAGCTCACTCCATTCCCCACACACGCTGTTCCCAGCACACTCTGTTCCCAGCACACTCTGTTCCCAGCACACTCTGTTCCCAGCACACTCTGTTCCCAGCACACTCTGTTCCCAGCACACTCTGTTCCCAGCACACTCTGTTCCCAGCACACTCCGTTCCCAGCACACTCCGTTCCCAGCACACTGTTCCCAGCTCACTCCATTCCCAGCACACTCTGTTACTATCAAACTCCATTCCCAGTTCACTCCGTTTCCCGCTCACTCCGTTCCCCACTCACTCTGCTGTGCTTTGTGCTCGAGTTCTCAGGGCTCCATGTATCATGGACATTCCTGCCTTTAGCAAGTCAATCTCCTGTGGCATTGCACGTGGGAGATCAAGATCAAGTGTAGCTTTCAGGTGAAGAGTGAGAGAGGGATAATTTGATTGGGATGCACAGATGTAATTCAGTCCCTATTTTTATATAGTACTTTGATTTGATAGCTTTTCTAGTTAATAGCAATTTGAGAAGTCGAGTAGGCAGAGTAGGTTGGAGCTCAGGAGTTTCTCTGCAGCACAGGTTGAGGAGATTGGAGATGCAAGGTTGTGGTACTACAGTGCCACCACTGGTGGGAACGTGTGATTGCAGTGTCATAAGTTTACATTGGCAGTTTCCATTATAAAGGTGGTCAAAGGAATTTATAATGGAAACGTGACAACACCATGACAAGAAGTAGTAGACAGGAAGTGCAGGCAGATGTAAGATTTTTTATGTTGATGTGTTGGCTTGGTTCAGTTGGTGGCAGTCTCACCTCTGGGAATTTTCCCAAAAAACAGGTGAGGGCAGTTAAAGTGTTAAAAATGGGATTCCTGACCTCATCCCGCCTCCAACGCGCCCACCTCCGGTTTTGCTGGAGGCCGGGCGGACGACCAACCCGCTCCCAGGGGGCGTTACCTCAGTTTAAATATTGTAATGAGGCTGGAAGCCTCTTTTTTCCCCTCCATTTTAACTGCCTGTGGACGGGTTTCACACAATTTGTGAAACCCGGCTGTTAAACCGAGGCGGGGACTGCTTTATCCTGACCTCCTGGATCCAGGGTCCCTACCTAACCCCCCCCCCCCCTCACCACGATCGGAGACTCCCCCACGAGGCTTCCGATCACACTCTCAGGCCTCCCCCAGCACCCCCCGTCCCGATGATGATGAGTCCGGACACGATCCTCCGGTGACTGGCCCCGATCCTCACCCCCCCCCACCCCCCCGATCCCTGGCCGAACCCCCCCACCCCGATCCCTGCCGATCTTCTTTCCCTGCCCCCTGATCCCTGACCCCAGCTGTTTGCCGACCCCCCTCCCGTGATCCCTCCTCCGGACCGGCCCCTCACTTCTGAGGCCTACTCAATCTGGCTGGCTGCGGGCGGGAATCCGAGGCCTCGCATGCAAATCCGGCCCTGCCGTTAAAGTTGGCAGGGCCTGCGGGAAACCCGGCCTCCCCGCCCGCCTCGGAGGCCCCCTGCCCCCAACCCGCCTCCATTGAGAAAATTCTGGCCATATAGGTTTGGGTCAGGCTGACACTTCAGTACGGAAGGTTCTGTCTTATGAATGTTAAGCTGAAGTCCTGCCTGCCTGTTCAGGGGGAAGTGAAAAAAACACATGGCACTATTTGAAGAAAAATAGGGAATTCTCTTGGTGTCCTGGCCCTTGATGATCACCACGACAACAAATCATCTGTTCATTCATTCATTTGCTGTTTACGGGACCTTGTTGTACATAAAATTTGCTGTCATATTTGTTTTTAGAACAGCAGTACTTAATTTCACACAATGCATTGGTTGTAATGCATTGAGGACATAATGAGGTGATATTTAAATACAAGTTCTTTCTTTAAGATGTGTTTTTGGTGGTGCTGTGGATGCCGTCTGCAGTGAAGAACCTGCAGGTACTTTTTATTTTGCAAGTTGTAAGTGGATGTAGATCTATATTTTTTTCTCACCATTATGTTACCTGTTTGCTCTCCTGAAGGCATTGACTCCTGAATTCATACAGCTCTATGGATATCAGTCACCCATCAGTTCCTTGCCCATGAGCAAGCCTTGACAGTGAGTGGCAGTGGGCTATCTGACTATGGAGAGGTGCATTACAGCCAAATCCAATCATGTCTTTACTGGATAGCATTTAGGAATGGGACCATTCCCTAACCCAGAGATGCTGAGGCAAATTGTAGCTGAGATAAACTAAGAATAGACCAAGGAACGATTGAACCTACAGACGAACATTCGAACAATGACGGACAGGTAAATTCCCTCTGGTTCATCCAGCCTGTCCCCCACAATTGTGATACATTGTGTATCACAATATATACACTCTCCACCCCACCCAACACCATGTGATCTCCTGGCAGAGGCGAAAAATCAGACAAAAACCCAGGCCAATTTGGGGGAAAAAAATCTGGGAAGTTCCTCTCCGACCCATCTAGGCGATCAAAACTAGTCCAGGAGCTCACTCTGGCCCTGAATTCCATACATAAGAAATAGGAGCAGGAGTAGGCCATTCAGTAAGATCATGGCTGATCTGATCTTGGCCTTAGCGCCACTTTCCCACCCGCTCTCCATAACCCTTGACTTCCCTGTAGCTCAAATATATGTCCATCTCTGCCTTGAATATATTCAATGACTCCGCCTCCACAGCTCTCTGGGGTAGAGAATTCCAAAGATTCACGACCCTCTGAGAGAAGAAATTCCTCCTCATCTCCGTTTTAAATGGGTGACCCCTTATCCTGAAACTATGCCCCCTAGTTCTAGATTCCCCCACGAGGGGAAACATCCTCCCTTCATCTACCCTGTCAAGCCCCCTCAGAATCTTATGTTTCAATAAGATCACCTCTCATTCTTCTAAACTCCAATGAGTATAGGCCCAACCTGCTCAACCTTTCTTCATAAGACAACCCCTTCATCTCAGGAATTAACCTAGTAAACCTTCTTTGAACTGTCTCCAATGCAAGTATATCCCTCCTTAAATAAGGAGACCAAAACTGCATGCAGTACTCCAGGTGTGGTCTCACCAGTGCCCTGTACAGTTGTAGCAAGACTTCCCTACTTTTATACTCCATCCCCCTTGCAATAAAGGCTAACATTCCATTTGCCTTCCTAATTACTTGCTGTACCTGCATGCTAACTTTTTGTGTTTCATGTACGAGGACCCCCAGATCCCTTTGTACTGCAGCATTATGTAGTCTCTCTCCATTTAAATAATAATTTGCTTTTTTATTTTTCCTACCAAAGTGGATAACCTCACATTTTCCCACATTATACTCCATCTGCCAATTTTTTGCCCACTCACTTAACCTATCTATATCCCTTTGCAGACTCTTTGTGTCCTCCTCACAACTTGCTTTCCCACCTATCTTTGTATCATCAGCAAATTTGGCTACAGTACACACGGTCCCTTCATCCAAGTCATTAATATGGATTGTAAATAGTTGAGGCCCCAGCACTGAACCCTGTGGCACCCCACTAGTTACAGTTTGCCAACCTGAAAATGACCCATTTATCCCAACTTTGTTTTCTGTTAGTTAGCCAATCCTCTATCCAGGCTAATATATTACCCCCAATTCTGTGAGCTCTTCTCTTATGCAGGCCTGACCAAGATCTTGTACAAGGACAAAATAGTATGTATGCCTCATTTAAAAAAAATTCATTCCTGGGAGTTGGGCGTTGCTGGCAAGGCCAGCATTTATTGCCCATCCCTAATTGCCCTTGAGCAGGTGGTGGTGAGCGGCTTTCTTGAATGACTGCAGTCCGTGTGGTGAAGGTGCTCCCACAGTGCTGTTAGGGAGGGAGATCAGGATTTTGACCCAGCAACAGTGAAGGATCGGCAATATACTTCCAAGTCAGGAACGGTGTGTGACTTGGAGGGGAACTTGGAGGTGGTGGTGTTCCCATGCATCTGCTGCCCTTGTCCTTCTAGGTGGAAGAGGTCGTGGGTTTGGGAGGTGCTGTCGAAGGAGCCTTGGCGAGTTGCTGCAGTGCATCTTGTAGATGGTACACACTGCAGCCATGGTACGCCGGTGATGGTGGGAGTGAATGTTTAAGGTGGTGAATGGGGTGCCAATCAAGTGGGCTGCTTTGTCCTGGATGGTGTCGAGCTTCTTGAGTGTTGTTGGAGCTGCACTCATCCAGGCAAGTGGAGAGTATTCCATCACACTCCTTACTTGTGCCTTGTAGATGGTGGAAAGGCTTTGGGGAGGTGAGACACTCGCCGCAGAATACCCAGCCTCTGACCTGCTCTTGTAGCCACAATATTTATGTGGCTGGTCCAGTTAAGTTTTTGGTCAATGGTGACCCAGGTTGTTGATGGTGGGGAATTCGGCGATGGTAATGCCGTTGAATGTCAAGGGGCGGTGGTTAGACTCTCGCCTGTTGGGGATAGTCATTGTCTGACACTTGTGTGGCACGAATGTTACCTGCCACTTACCAGCCCAAGCTTGAACGTCGTCCAGGTCTTGTTGCATGCGAGCATGGACTGCTTCATTATCTGAGGAGTTATGAATGGCACTGAACACTGTGCAATCATCAGCGAGCATCCCCATTTCTGACCTTATGTTGGAGGGAAGGTCCTTGATGAAGCAGCTGAAGATGGTTGGGCCGAGGACACTGCCCTGCGGAACTCCTTAATAATCAATTTTTTTATGAATGCACCCCAACACCCTATTTGCTCTAGCTGGGTCCTTGCCAGTTTGTATGGGTCAGCTGCTCACTGATTCTGCTATCAGGAGAGCTAGATGCTGCTACCTCTGTCCTGTTGGTAGTAGTGAAAAAAATTGAGTGTATGTAGAAGCTAAAACATTTTTTTGTGCCTTTGTTTGTTTTGTTTTAGCTCAGGCCATAATCTTAAACTCTCTCTCTCTCTCCCATGTATAATATACAGTCTCATTCCATGTTATTCATGGTGTTAGTGACGTGATTACTGTGGGTGTCATCATAAATAAGCTCCAGTTGATCAGAGAAGTATTTTATATACAGTACATAATACAACAAGAGAGTACAGCCTTAAACCTAGAAGAGGAAGGGTGAAAAGATAGTTTAGATATAACTACTTTACACAGAAGATGATGCATGTATGGAATGGAATGCCGAATTTGACAATGGGGCTTGAAGATATCAGCAAATTCAAGAAAGATTTGGATATGTACCTGGAGAAAAAATTGTTACATAGATATGTCAATTTTTAGGATACAGTTTATTCTCATCAGTGTGAAGGATATCATTGGTGGAGACTGGAATATCTTATCAGAGTCCCCTGCATTACATCTTTTTGATATTTTGGTTGGCCACATCATGCCAATTTATAGGAAGTTTTGCACATTGACTTCTGTTCACAAGGAATTTCATTAAACTGCCTCAACACTTTTCATTTAGGATGCTTGCAGCTACCAGAGAGAGGAAACTCCATCCCATCAGTCTGGGCTAGAATCAAACCCAAGTCCCAGAGGTGAAATAAGTGTGCTCATTACACCACCCAGTTCCCCTACCCAATACATGTTATGACGTTAAAAATATAATTGTACATCACTTCTCATTTACGTTCAAAAGACCTTTACTTATATTGCATCTAATCACGTTTCTGAGAACCTTCTCAAGGCACTTCCCATGAAATAACTTTGAAATGCAATAGCCGCCGTTGCTGAGGGAGGAATGTTGGCCAGAACACTGAAGAATCCTCTGCTCTTCAAATAGAATAATGAACCTTTAACCCCCACCTCAATCACACATTAGTTCAATGTTTCACCTGAGGAGGGAACCTTTGACAACACAACACTCCCTCAAAACTGAGGCTTGAATTCACATTCTTGTGACCAAGAGGCTGAACCAAGCAGACATAAGTAATTGCGATATTGTCTTGGATTAGGGGAAAATAAATCGGTGCATTGCCATGTAAAAGGTTAAATTTCATGACGGGCGGCACAGCTATTACTATTTGGTAAAATAATTGATATTGGAAACTTTACAATGATTTATTAACCATCAAAGTAATTTAATGTGACATTTCATTAATGTTAGTCATCTGAGGGTAATATCTTGTGTTAAAGCCCAGGGACAGAAACCAGTTCGTGACTCAGAAAAAAAATCATTAGTGATGTAGCTGTGCTCACACACTGATAGAAAACCCGAGAGCTTGCGGAAGATAAAGCTGGGATCTCCATTCAGCTGATTGTATTTAAGGTGAAATAACTGTGACAAATGCCCATTTTGAAACTGTTTTATTAACACAGTGGATTAATATGCATTTGAATGAAGATTGATGAGCAGCTTTTAATAATTTCTCCTGAATTGAGCTTTTTACACTTAACTGCTGAATTTTATTTGTCTTAGCATTGATTGGTCATGAGGCTTGGAAGAACTCAGGCCTATAATGCCCTTGTCCATCTGGCTAAGTGTGTATTAGTGACTGTAACAAGGACCACTAACAACTCTACTACCTCACATACATGGATGAAATTCAGCTGAGTAGATCTGTACAATGCAAGTTTTGAATTTCTGAGAATTGAGACGATGGTAATGGTTTTTACCACTGTTGTACCTCACAGCTAAAGAATTGCTCTGCTCGTTGTATGCAATGATATCGGAGCTGCATTTGGAGAGATTTCCTTGATTTGTAAATGCATTCTTTTACAACATATTTATGATTTCACTGGAATACTGAACAAAGAAAATCTCCATGCGTCAGTAGACATGGCAACCAGGGGAATACTCAACCTTCTGAACTGTCAGTAGACCAGTATCTTAAAGCCATCTGTGCCATTACTTGTACTTACCAAATACTGAGATTTATTTAGTTTGTTGTCCCCATATGCAAATTTTCATCACTTTATATTTAAAACAATGGTAATCTGTATAATATAATTAGAACATCCTATAGGAGGATGTATGGCTGAGGATGCTAATGAGTTGCTCATGGTATGTGATGACAATAGTTTTTGACAGGACAGTTACCCAAATCTGAAGTGCTTTCCAGTAATGTGTTAGCATTGATGGTGCTCCTATTGTTCCTCATTCTCTGATACACTATCTCTGAAGCATTCAGTGCTCCATCTGCTCCTTTTCAATCCCTCAGTGATTTGTTGTGAATCACCAGGCTTGTTGAATCAATGCCTGATGTGTAGATTTCTGGATATATTTGCAGATGCGATGGCTGCATATAGCGACTCCACTATTCCCAGCCAGAATGGAGATGGTTAATTCCCCCATCAATCACAACTGAAGACTGCACTACTGTAAAATAGATACTTTAGGAAATTAAATTGTCATTCTGGCACAGTGGGAATGTTGTGAAGTTCAGCGGTCAACCCACATTGATGGAGCAGGTAAGGATTACTGCACGAGATCAATCTATACTATGTCTGACTTGGAAACTTGTGCTGTTGCTGTATTTCTGCTCACTGTAATCTCTTTGCTCAGAATATGGATACTCTTAATGACCACTTCCAGTTGCCTGGAAAAGTTAAAATACAGTTAACTGCCACTGGGGTCCAATATATGTCATAGGACCCCGATTTGCTTAAATTTATGAGGCTCCCACCGACTCAGGCAAACACCTCAGCCATCCAAAAAACCAGCGGCATTGAAATTGGCATGGGGCATGAATGGAGTGGGAGATTGATCCGCTCTATTTTAACTCCCACTCCACTCAGATTCTGCCAGGCAGAGGGAGTTAAAATTCCTTCTGTATGTATAGTGACATTGTCAAGATTTTTAGCAAAATTGTAATTGTTCATTTTGATTTTGCTCGAAATATCTACCAGAGGAAGATTTTCTGAACACATTTACAATGTCACTGTACCATAGTGCCCAGAGCAAGTGTTGTGTTTGGGTTATTTCCAGCACCTTGACCATAACCGTATTGAAAGGTTACTGACATCAACATGAAACCTTATTGCTTTAGCTCACAGTCACAATTGGAAATCAATCATCTGCCATAATGTGCGCTGCATTCACACCAACAGACAATGACAACTTTGGCATCATTAATTTATGTCAAATGTAGAGGACTTTAGTAGTTGAAATTGAACAGTTGCCATTCAATATTTCTGTTAGTTGTGGATGTTTTGTGAATATAATTTTATAAGTAGGGCACAAAGTATTTGATCACGTTAAAATTATACAACAGTATATTTCAATTCAAATACTAAAGGGGCATTGTAGTCTGGTTAATCGTCTTGCAGACAAACTATCGGGTTAATAAACAAAGAGGAGTGCAAATACATGATTTGTGCTACCACAGCATCAGCAATTGAACCTACTTCTACAGTTGTTAAATTTTGTAAAACAAAGTACTGAAAGGATGAACTGCCTTGTGAAAGAGAGCAATGGCTGCAGTGCGAGCATCTCTAGTGGCTGACAGTCTAGCAGGGGTTTGGGGCATGCGGTTCTGGCTTTGCTGGAAAGTTTCTGATGAGTGGAAGGCTAGAGGTGCATGTCACTCAGACTCTCTCATGTCTTTCCTTAGTTCGTACTAAAGCAAGGAGTCCCATTTGTTGAGTAACTGGGTATAAGGTGCCACATAATAGACTAATGAATAAGGTCAGAGCATGCAGAGTCAGGGGACAAGTAGCAGAATGGATAACTAGCTGGCTTCAAGACAGAAAGCAGAGAGCGGGAGTAAAGAGTAGCTGTTCAGAGTGGCAGAAGGTGGCAAGTGGGGTCCCCCAAGGATCAGTGCTGGGAACATTGTTGTTCACAATTTATATTAATGATTTAGACTTTGGAATCAAAAACATAATTTGTAAATTTGCGGTCGACACCAAAATGATAGTCAATACTGAGGAGGACTGCAACAGATTACAAAAAGACATTAATAAACTTGCAGAATGGGCATATAAATTTCAACATAGATAAGTGTGAGCTATTACACTTTGGTAAGAAAAATAAGGAGGTCACATATTACTTGGAAAATAAGAATCTAAATGGGATAGAGGAGCAAAGGAATCTGGGAATGCAAATACACAAATCACTAAAAATAGTGATGCAGGTTAATAAGGCCATAACAAATGCAAACCAAGCTCTAGTGTTTATTTCTAGAGGGATTGAATTGAAAAGTAAAGATGCTATGCTAAACTTGTTTTGAACCTTGGTTATACCACACTTGAAGTACTGCGTGCAGTTCTGGTCGCCATATTATAAAAAGGATATAGAGGCACTGGAGAGGGTGCAGAGAAGATTTACAAGGATGATACCAGAACTGCGAGGTTATACCTATCAGGAAAGGATGAACAGACTGGGTCGCTTTTATCTTGAAAAGAGAAGGCTGAGGGGTGACCTAATAGAGGTCTTTAAAATTATGAAAGGTTTTGATAAAGTAGACAGAGGCCGGAATTTTGCCCTTAAATAAAGGGTGGGTTTGGAGCGTGGGGGCAGTTAACTTATTAAAAATGGGATTCCCGACCAGAGCCCGCCTCCATCCTGCTCACTTCCGGTTTTCACGGAGGCGGGATGGGGGGCGGGCGACCAACCCGCTCCCATGGGGTGGAACGTCAATTTAAATATTGTAATGAAGCCGGAAGCCTCTTTATTTCCCCCTCCATTTTGAATTTAACTGCATGTGTACGGGTTTTACACAATTTGTGAAACCCGGCAGTTAAAGCAAGGTGGGGACTGCTGCATCCAGGAGGTAAGTGGCTTTATACCTACCTCCTGGATCCAGGGCCCCGACCTAACCCACCCAAATTCCGACCAGAGAGTGTGATTCCACTTGTGGGGAAGCGCAAAACTAGAAGCAATCAATATAAGATAGTCACCAACAAATCAAATAGGGAATTCAGAAGAAACTTCTTTACCCAAAAAGAGTGGTGAGGAAGTGGAACACGCTACCACAGAGAGTGGTTGAGGCGAATAGTATAGATGCATTTAAGGGGAAGCTAGATAAACATATGAGGGAGAAGGGAATAGAGGGTTATGCTGATAGAGTTTGAGAAAGAAGGATGGGAGGAGACTGGAGCATAAATGCCAGCATGGACTGGTTGGGACGAATGGCCTGTTTCTGTGTTATATATTCTATGTAATACGAGAAAGCTGATGTTATCTGGCTCACCTTGTCTGCCCCCTAGTGGCTGGTCACAGAGCAGCATCAATGGTGGAAAAGGAGACCTCTGAGCATGTGCCAACCCACTCCCCTGGCTGTAAGAGGGTGAGTGATTGTAAGTAGCTCACAAAGGAAAAAACATCCAAAACAAATCAATGACAGTTTTAGATCTGTTTGTCAAGATAGTCTTTTTATTGAAAGGGTACTGCCTTCACCTCAGGCTATCTGTAAGCACATAATGTAACCCTGAAAATCATGTGAAAATGTATCATGTTACTGACTTGTTATATGACAAAAAGGGAACACAATAAGGTTTCCCAAAGACAATTTTTAAACGATTGCTCAAGAACAATATAAATACAAGAAGCTTAAACAAGAAGCAATGTACAGCAAAGGGAATAGTAAAGAATTCTACCAGAATGGAAGGTGCTCAATGGTGGAATCCTATCTAAATGGAGTCATCATAACCAGAAACAATATCTGCATTCATCAATTGATCCATCTCATGGTTTAATAAATGTGAAAGCTGAGTTGGGGGCCCTGAGGCATCGCAGGGCTGGGAAGGGGGTGCCAAAATGCATTTCATGGTAGCACTAGCCTTTAACTTTGAAATATAGAATACTTATTTTGTAATTAATCAACACAGAAAATTTTGGCAATATACATCAGATCGATCAGAATCTGAAAGAGAAAAGATTGTTAAATATTTCAACTTGCCAAGAACAGGCTGATGAAGGATCTCACTTGAAGTGTTAACCTATCTCTGTCAGGTGCTCTCTGACCTGTCTAGTGGCGACATTGTCCGTTTCAGACTTCCAGCATTTGATGTTGTAATTTCTGTATTTCCCCAGTCTTGTGTTTGCAATATCACTGATAATATCTCATTTTTCTAGTATTGTTTAACATAACAGTAATGCAGGATGGTGATCAGCTCATAATATATCTGGTAACATTTTGGATTCATTCCCTGCCTTCCCTACATCTCTGCCTCACAATTTGCAGACAAATAATCTTTTGCCAGACTTTCAAAATGTTGGCATAGCTATTTTTAGTTTATTAAAATGCATTATTTCATATATCCCTAGTGCTTGTACAGTATGCGGGGGCAACACAGATATTAGAACTGATTTTTAAAATGTTTTTTTTAGAATTTATAGTTTTCCCCTCTCCATGCTCCCCTGTTAAATTCATCTCCGGTCCAAGATAGATCAGAATAATCATTATTATTTCCTTATCAAATACATGGTATTCTCAATTATATCATAAATATGTTACTCATCTGATGCTTTAGTAGTTGAAATTATGCTGTGTGATATTAGAAACAAACATCCTAACATGATCATGTGAAATTACCTCTGCTCTGTACAATATTTTAGGACAGACTCGGACCTATTTACTCGAATGCCTTTGTTAAAATGCAGGGCAAAATACTTTCAAGCGACTGCATTAATGCATTTGTTACTAATTTCACACAGCACAATTGTTTTTACTTGTTATACGAATGATTAAGAGTAAGGTAAATCTCAGGTGGCACAGCATGTTGCTGCAAAACCCCATTATGCCATAAATTGGTCGGGCACAGGTTTACCAAATTAGCTCCCCACGTGGCGAATGTGTGATCTCAGCTGTGGAAGAACAAATAGGTAGAATTTGTATTTATTTAATATATTAGTGTGTCCTCAAGATGTTCCAAAATGGACCAATGGACTACTTTTGAAGTGCAGTCATTGTTAAGCAACAGTCAGTTTGCACGTAGTAAAGTCCCACAAACAGCACAAGGGAGTGCTACCAACTGAGCCAAGCACACCTTGTAATGTAGTTGTGGGGAAGGTACAGAGCAGAGGTGAGTCTTTTCAGGCCAGTCTTGGGTATCTCCTAGGAGCTGGTTGGAAAAGCAGCATTGGTGGAGGCCCAGGAACAGGTTACCTGCCTGCCTTCTCAGCTGAGGAATGCATTATATGGGGAGACTTAAAGAAGAGAATGGGAGAAAATACGAAAGAACTTAACGCCTCAGAAAAGTGAAGTGTTTTTTCTGATATTTCCCCCCCCTTTATTCTCTCGTTTTCCCCTGAACATGCTATTGTTTCATGGAGGACGTCACAACCGTGCTATTGGGGGTGATTTTGCCAATGGGGGCGCTTTGGAGGCGGGACTGCTGCTTGTCGGGTTTTAGTCCCGCCTCCATCGACTTGTGGCCAACCCACACTATTTTCCCTTGATTGACCTTGTTAAGCCCACCCAGCGGGCTTAGCAGGCCAATTAAGGGGAAGCCGGTTACAGAGAACGTCAGCGTATGACGTTTCATCTGTCAAAAATTTTTGACAGATGAATTGTCATCGTTTGACAGCTTTGAGAAGCTGTCAAACACTGACATTCTCTGTTGTTTGGTGAGTTCTTGTACTCAAGACTCACCAAACCTATTTTCTGAGCAGAAAGCAGATGGCTGTTGCATCGGAGAATGCAGCAGCCATTCTGTCATCTCTGCTATTAAGATGCCGGAGCCCCAACGATTGAAGCCTGCAGGAAGAAACAAAGGTAAGTAAACTTTTTCTAACACTTTTCACTCACCTCACATACTTACCTCTCCACACTTGCACCCATCACTCACCTCCACAGCGCACTTTTGGACCCCTTCCGACCCCCGCAGACCCACTGCTCGCCTCGCTGACCCTGGCGGGGTTTCCTGACGTCGGGAAGCCCGCACCTCTGCTGGAAAAATGGGGATAATCCTCTTAACTGCCTGTTAACTACCTGTTAACAGGCAGTTAAGTGGCTGTAATCCCCTTCCCGCCTTCAGGAGACGGAACCCGGCGCAGGTCGGGTACCCACCTCCTGGGAAGATGGCACGGAGGCGGGTTGGGGGCGAGATGGGTACCCGCCCCCAGATTCTGCCATTTTCCCAGCAGTCCCGCCCCCAAACCCACCTCCCCAGGGCTGGCAAAATCGCCCCCAATGTTTCATGAGGGTGTCAGTAGGGATTCTACAACTGACCTCAGCATCCGGGCTAGGATGGAGAAAAACATCACTTTCCCACTCCTGATTGCTATCCAGTGACTCCCTGCTGGAAAATGTAAGCATTGGCTGAGGACAGGAACCGATTAAACCAGGGTCTGAACCCTGACGTGAAGTACTAGGCAGTGCTGGCATCTGTAGAAGCGTACTCCATCCTGAGTCAGCATCTTCAGGAGAGACGGAGAGGAAATGTGGGAGATGGGGGGGGGGGCGGGGAATAAAAGGAAGATTTTAGCTCGGGTCAGGAGGCAGCTGTTCAAGGTAAGAATGTTTATTTTATTAAAAAATATACAGTAATGTACATTGCATAGTAATATACTTTGATAAGGAATAGTCAAAGATAAAGGCCATGGTAGGGTCTTATTCTGGATTATTCCTTTATTGGTTCTGAAAAGTTCAAGAAAATATGGTTGATGTTAAGGGACACAAGCATTGGCTAAACATTAAAACAAGAAATATGGAGGAAAATAAAATTCCTATGTTAATTTTATCAAAAAAAGTCAACATGAGAACAAAGTTCTTTGGGCAACACGGTGGAATAGTGGTTAGCACTGTTGCCTCACAGCGCCAGGGACCCGGGTTCGAATCCGGCCTCGGGTGACTGTCTGTGTCGAGTTTGCACATTCTCCCCGTGTCTGCGTGGGTTTCCTCCGGGTGCTCCGGTTTCCTCCCACAGTCCAAAGATGTGTGGGTTAGGTTGATTTGGCTATGATAAAATTGACCCTTAGTGTTAGGGGGATTAAATACGTGGGGTTACGGGGATAGGATGGGAATGTGTCACTGCAGGCTCGATGGGCCGAAATGGTCTCTATCTGCACTGTGGGGATTCTGTGATTCTGTGATTCTTTACTCACATTGACTTTTTTGTTTAAAATTAGCCAAGATAAGTCGTACTCTGAAGGTATAACTTTCAACTACAAAATGAAATAGCTTCTCAGAAGAGCAGCAGTTCTATGCATTAAAATTAGTGACTTGCATCATCCTTTTGGGAACAATTGAGATTCTTCAGCTAGGCCAAGTTAAATATCATCAGGCAGCTGGAGCGTATTCAGGGGTTGAGTCAAGAACATTGCTGCTTAAACATTAAATGATTATTATTAAACCAATCTACTGTTGTTCTTGATGAACAGAAATTCAATTTAAAAAGTATCGCTCTGGTGATATTTATTCTCAGCAGCTGCAGATAAACAGATGGACCTGCAGCGTCAGTACATCGCCACGTACTGTATCTTGCTCCTTTTGGACCTCTGTAGTCATTTGAACGTGGTTGCGCTGTTGAAGAATCCGAGGTATTAAAAAGATATTATACCATTAACTCTGCATCTCTACTGTGAAGATGTAAAATTTCAAATCCAAAATGAGAAATATAATCAATTTGAGTAGAAATTGGGAAGAGTCTTCACCTTCAGTACAGGAGAAGAGGAAAGGGAAGAAAGTTAGGAAAATAAAACTGATCCAAAACGATCAGGGGAGACCTGGGGTTTGGGGGGGGGGTGTGATTGGAGACCTCGTGAGTGGGTCTCCGATTGCGGGGTGGGGGGATAGGCAGGGACCCTGGATCTAGGAGGTAGGGATAAAGCAACTTACCTCCTGGATGCCGCAGTCCTCGTCTACTCTAACTGCCGGGCTTCATGAATTGTGTGAAACCCGTCTACATGCAGTTAAAAACAAAATGGAGGTTTAAAAAGAGGCTTCTAGCCTCATTATAATGTAGAAATTGATGTTCCGCCCCCTGGGAGTGGGTTGTTCGCCTGCCCCCATCCCTCCTCCCCATCCCGTCTCAGTTAAAACTGGAAGTGGGCGGGTTGGAGGCGGGATCAGGTTGGGAATCCCATTTTTAACAATTTAACTACCCCCACACTCCAAACCTACCCTTCTTTTTGGTTAAAATTCCCCCCTTGGACTTTTCAGTCTTGAAAGGAAGCATGTGAGAGGTGATCCAATTGAGGTAACTAAGATAGTAAATGGTATGGAAAAGGTACATTTGGAAAAGTACTTCAAGCAAATTCAAACTTGTAAAAGGTGAATTTAGGATTGATATCAGGAGGTTCTTCTTCACAGAGAGTGATCGATACATGGCATGGACTTTCATGTAGAGCAGTGGAGGTGAAAACCCTGGAATCAGTTGGATATTTCAGTGGGAGAACTTTAGGCTCATTCTGGATAGATGAGCTAAGCTGAGCTGAATTGCCCTTTTCATCTGTAAATATCTTGTGATTTTAACACCCACTTGAATCACTGGAGCAGGGAGATGGAGCCTCAGTTTAACATTTTGTTTAAAGGACAGCACCTCTTACAATGCAATATTGCACTGAGGTGGGCGGGCTTTGGACCCTCAATCTTCTGTCTCAGAAGTTACAGTGCTATAAATGGAACCAAGCTGACACTTAAATGATAAATATAAATGATTAAAATAAAGTGACTCAGTAACTACTGAACAACAGTTACTACATTTCAAAGTAATTCATTTTATGTGAAGTGCCTTGAGCTATCTATGAGAGATCTGAAAAGGTGCTTGAAACTGCGAGACTTTTGCACTGTTATTCATTAGCTTTTCCTGAGATTCTGTTCACGTGGCAAAGATTTCTAACACTTGAAAGCCTATTGATTTTTTAATCCTTTCTATTCTGCTGAGAGTAAAATTACTTCACACCGTTCTTTCTCTGAGTCTCTGGTTTGTGTGCACACTGCAATATTTTTTCCTTTTCACAAAGTAGACAAATTAGGACAATCACAATGAGTAAACAACTCAATCAGGCAAAAAGCAGCTGCTTCTTAACACAATGGCGGCAATTTAAAATCTACGCCCAAAACGGGCATGAAATTGGGCGTGTGCGCGCTCTGCCTGCCCAAACCCTTCAGTAGGAGACAGTTCCGATATTGTCCGTTTTACACTATTGCCCAAAGTCAAAGTTACCCCCAAGTGCTTTTCTTCTTCCTGGGCACACTTCAGCTCTCGGGCCTGAATATTGGCTTCAACAACGTCAGTTGTCAGCTGGCTTCCTGATGTTCATGCTGGACTCTCCAATAATTATTCTACTGCTTTTTCTTCCATTTTGGAGCCATGCCTGACAGTCTTTCAAAGACCTTTCCAAATGCTTGATGGAGATGACCTTCGTATAATTTGTATAACAAATCTTTCAGGTATTTAAAAATCTGTTTACAGACAATTAAACCCACTGGCTGTCTCTTTATGAAAGTAGTAGCATTTTTGAACTCTTGCCCTTGACCTGTTGTTCCCCCTTTCCTCTTTGTTTTGGTCAGCCCTCTTAAGAAGCTTCTCTAACTTATTTAGTTATGAAGAGAACTTGGAGTTAGGTCTTTTTTCACTGGAGCTGAGAATGTTGAGGGGTGACCTGATTATGAAGGGTTATGACAGGATAAATAGTGATAGATTTGATTGGTCAGTGAAACAATAATGAGAGGGCAAAAATTTAAGGTAATCACAGAAAAAATTAAAGAGGAGGTTAGTAAATTTTTCTTTACACTGAGGGTGGTTAGAATGTAAAACTTTCTATCACAAGTCTTTGTTGAAGTACAGCCTATGAGTATTTCAAAAGGGAATTAGCTGTTTGAAAAAGAGGAATATAAGAATCGAGCGGGACAGTGGAATTATGGGCTGTTTGACCTCTTCCGGTGTTGTAACCTTCTTTGATTCTGTTATTGACATTCCATAAAATATCTGCAGTAAAGATAAGCTTTAAAAAATACTGTTAGTAACTCAACTGGAGTTTGCAATATTACTTTTTGTAATAACTCAGGTTATTATCCCCAGATAGTAGGTAACAGTCATAGCTCACCTTTTCCCTGGCTATATGTTCCAGCATATTTTAAATTCAGACCTCAGGCAAATGCCATGCAGCTCAGTGGAGAATGTCCACATCTTCTCAAGGCAGAATTAAGCTTTACAGTTAGAAGTGGGCTCATTCTTTTGTGCATTTGAGTTACCACACAAGTTAAGTGTGCATTAAGGTGTAGTAATTTTGTGAATTTGCAATAATGGGGCAGTTGCTAACCTTTGCCCACATCCATAAAATTGCTCCTGGTAGTAAACCAATGTAATGCACATAAATACAAAGACCTGGTGTTAAATTTTCTTTTGCTTCTTAAAGGTTTCTAGTTTAAGAGTATCCTCCAGAATTACTCAGGCTTGACTTTAGACAGATATGGGATATGGGATACGTGTTCAGAGATGCTGAGTGACCAAAAGCAGATTAAACTGGCATGGAGGGCTGTGCAGAAGCTAAAATGCACAGATTGGCAAGCAGAGTATAGAAATCCACAAGCTATTTTGATGGGCGAGTGATCAACATGCCACAAATATCCACTGTGTGTACTGAGGTCATACGTTACCATTATTGTTAAAAGAAGAAAAGAAAGAACTTGCATTTATATAGCACTTATCACAACCTCAGGACGTAGCAAAGTGATTTACATCCAATAACACACTTTTGAAGTGTATTCACTGTTGTAACGTAGGTAATACAGCAGCTAATCTGCGCACAAGGTCCCACAAACAGAACTGAGATATTGACCACATAATCTGTTGGTTGAGGGATAAATATTTGGCCAGAACATCGGGGAAACGCCCCTGCTCTTCTTCGAAATAGTGCCATGGGATCTTTTCATCCACCTGAGAGAGCAGATTGGGCCTTAATTTAACATCTCGTTTGAAAGGTGGCATCTCCAACAATGCAGCGCTCCTTCAGTACTGCACATAAGTGTCAGCCTAGTTTTTGTGCTCAAGTCGCAACCTTCTGACTCCAAGCGCTGCCACTGAGCCAAGGCTGACAACTAAGCTTTGTGATATGCCATTTCAGAAGGCAGAACTGAAAAGTAATATTACACAATTCCATAAAAATATTAACATTGCATCATGAATTATTTTATACACTGATCGTTACTAAAAGGAATGCTGACATTTAACCTGCTATTACCATGGTATGATTGTGTTTCACTTTTCATACAATACAGGCATTCAAATTATGAAACCAATAAAGATACCTGACTTGAGAAGGTATTCTAGGTTGCGATGTGTCCAAAATGCTCCTTCTGAATTGATCATAGGAGATGACTATTGTTAGTTCAAGTTTAATGCATGCTTAATTAGTTTCTGTTACTTACAGCTCACAATAATAAGTTTAAAAATATGATTATGTACCTGAAATTAAAAGACATCCCAATATGATGAGCATTTTTGATTGTTGCTGCTTTTGGCACTGAAAATCTTTACTGTTGTAACACACAACTCTTGTTTCACTTCAGAATTTTGAAAAATTACTGTCATGTTTCACCCAATGTTTTAAAAATCTACATCTACAATTGGGTTGGTTATCGTCTCACTAATACCACATTTATGCCAAAACTGGAGCGGAGGATTGACCCACTGACTTACCGCTAGTTTTACACCCATCCCGATTTTCAGAGGGAAACGGCCAGAGCTGAAACAGGGGGAGCATTAATATATGCAAATCGGGGTCAGATGAAGCAGTTAAGATCCTGATGCCATTTTCATCTATACCCGCATTGCTACTGCCAGTTCCTCAACCCGCCCACAAACCATGGGGGCTATAAGTCAGGAGGTGGCAACTTCCAGTGGTCTTTAAAGGGATCCTTAGCTGCAGTAAGGGTGAGCTGGGAGGAAGTCTGGCATTCATTTTTACTGCAGTTGCTTGTATGTTTTGAGTCTTAAAGGCTTCCAATATTTGATCTTCATGCTGCTTTAGGTACTGCCCCCTCCTTCAAATCTGCCATGATCAACCCTCTCATCAAAAACCAACCTTTGACCCTTGCGTCCTTGCAAACTACCGCCCCATCTCCAACCTCCCTTTCCTCTCCTAAGTCCTTGAATGTGTTGTCGCCTCCCAAATCTGTGCCCATCTTTCCCGCAACTCCATGTTTGAATCCCTCCGATCAGGTTTCCGCCCCTGCCACAGTACCGAAACGGCTCTCATCAAAGTCATAAATGACATCCTTTGTGACTGTGACAAAGATAAACTATTCCTCCTCGTCCTTCTCGACCGGTCTACAGCCTTTGACATGGTTGACCACTCCATCCTCCTCCACGCCTCTCCACCTTTGTCCAGCTGGGTGGGACTGCACTCGCCTGGTTACATTCTTATCTATCTAATCATAGCCAGAGAATCACCTGCAATGGCTTTTCTTCCTGCTCCCACATCGTTACCTCTGGTGTCCTCCAAGGATTTATCCTTGGCCTCCTCCTATTTCTCATCTACATGCTGCCCCTTGGCGACATCATCCGAAAACACAGCGTCAGTTTCCACATGTACGCTGACGACACCTAGTTCTACCTCACCACCACTTCTCTTGACCCTCCACTAGAGGAACAGAAATTTTCTCCAATTAAATATAGGGAAGATCGAAGCCATTGTATTCAGTCCCTACCACAAACTCTGTTCTGTAGTCATTGACTCCATCTCTCTCCCGAGCATCTGTCTGAGGCTGAACCACTGTTCAAAACTTTGGTGTCATATTTGACCCTGAAGGGAACTTCCAACCACATATCCGTGCTATAACAAAGACCGCCTATTTCTACCTCTGTAACATTGCCCGTCTCCGCCCTGCCTCAGTTCATCTGCTGCTGAAACCCTCATCCACACCTTTATTACCTCTAGACTTGATTATTCCAATACACTCCTGGCTGGCCTCCCATGTTCTACCCTATGTAAACTTGAGGTCATCCAAAACTCTGCTGCCTGTGTCCTAATTCGCACCAAGTCCCGCTCACCCATCACCTCTGTGCTCACTGACCTATATTGGCTCCCAGTTAAACAACGCATTGATTTAAAACTTCTCATCCATGTTTTCAAATCCCTCCATGGCCTCGCCCCTCCCTATCTCTGTAATCCCCTTCAGCCCCACAACCCCCCCTGAGATATCTGCGCTCCTCTAATTCTGGCCTCTTGAGCATCCCTGATTTTAATCGTTCAGCCATTGGTGGCCTTCTGTTGCTTAGGCCCTAAGCTCTGGAATTCCCTGCCTAAACCTCTCCGCCTCGCTACCTCTCTTTCCTCCTTTAAAACGCTCCTTAAAACCTACTTCTTTGACCAAGCTTTTGGACATCTGACCTAATTTCTCATTATGTAGCTAGGCATCAAATTTTGTTTTATAACACTCCTGTGAAGCGTCTTGGAACGTTTTACTACGTTAAAGGCGCTATATAAATACAAGTTGTTGTAAGAATTTTTCCTCCCCTATAAACTGCTGTTCCCTTTCACTCTTGATGTTTCCGCCCCTCCCCTTTAAAGTGCTGCTGTAGGCCACTGAGATTGGCTGCGCTGTCAGATTTCCCACCCTCCCAATTGGCAGACTGCCAATAAGGAGCTCAATTAGTCCTGGCAGCTTGCCAGTCCAATGGTAATCAAACCTGGTCACAAAATCTGTTTGGACCTCCCTCCGATGGCAGACGAGAGGGCAGAGTGGAGGTCTCGCCCATGGCCTGCCTGAGATAAGCCAGAATCGAAAACTGCCAACATATCTCTTCTCAAATTTCTTTTCCCCAAATAAAGGTACGTTCAGCTCTGAGTATTTCTTCATAACTTAGAGCCCTAACACCTTCACTCATCCTGGTCAGTCTTCTTAGAACCTTCTCTATTGCAAATAGTTCTGATCACAAGATCAGAAGATAGATACAGATGAACAAGGGCTTTTAGTTCATCCGTCCAAAAAGAACCAACAGTTATCTCCCCATCACAGTCCAACTATTTTTAAATAATTGCAGGGCTTTTTTTCCTCTAGTACCAATTCCATGTGATCATTCCTTTTGTGAAGAAGAACTTTCTGATGCCAGTCCTAAAATTTATTTTGTTGAATTTTGATCACACTGCCATGATTTAATTTAAGTTTGTGTTCTGGATTCACCTTTTCTATACCATTTATTATCTTATGTACCTCTAAAAGCTCACCTCTCAGTTGCCTAGTTTCAATACTGAAAAGCCCAAGGGGGAGAAATTCAGCTGCTTTGCGCCTCCCGTTAGCGTCCGGGGGGGGGGGCGGTAACGGGGCGCTAAGGGGTTAGCGACCGGGCGCGGTGAATTCAGCGATGTCCACGAACTTCTCTGCCGGTTTAGCGCTGGCGCTAACACTTACCGCCTCGCCATCTAGCGCCTCGCAGATTGTGACGTAATAAAGTACACAGCGCTCCGTTACCGTCGCAGATGTGAAATTGCCTCCTGTCCCCTGCTGTATCGCCGGGCGTCAGCAACGGCAGGAAGAGGAGACGCTTTCACCTCAGCTGGCCGCTTGAGCGCTAATTAAAGGCAGTGGTTTTCAGGTAGGCCAAACTTTATTCTTTGCACCAGTCTGGTGCCTGCTGAAAGTTTTCGATGCTTTGTTGCTGCGAGATGTCCGAGCCCTCCACTCGGAGTGTGTTTGGGGCTGTAATGGCAGTCGCGCAGGTCGCCTGGCAACACAGAACTCAGCAGAAGTATGTTGTGCACCATCATTGGCCTTCCCTTTAAGCGAGGGAAGCAGCCTCCGATGCCGCTATCTTTGCACTCCACATTGTTCAGCGTCTGCCACTACCGCCCCGCTCTCGGACTTTAGCGCCCTAAGAGAAGTGGTTAGCGCTTGATTTAGTGCTCCACTTCCCTCTTGGAGCGTTGAAGCTGAATTTCCCGGCAGGATAGAATCATTAGCGCCTGGTGCTACTTGTTCTACGTTTCAAAAGTTAGCGCCCCAACCGGCGCTACCGAATTTCTAGCCCCAAGTTTCCCCACCCTTTTCTCATAACTCAGTCCTGACACCACGGCCTGGTGTTTCCTGTGCATTTGCGCCAAGATACACACATAATCTGGGCACAAACAATTTACGTGCCTTAAAAGATCGCAAAATTTTGGATGTAAGTGACTTATGCTTGTAACTACAATGCATCCAAGTCTCCTCGATCGCTTACATCTGTCCAGCAAACCTTCTGACCGAACGAATCTCCACCCACAAACCTGGCCACGCTCCTGTCTCTCAAATGTGAGTACCCTCCAATTGCGTTTGCTTGGGGGAGTCTCAACATTGTGACCAGATTTTCAGAGTGTTTTAAAAAAAAATTAACCTCAGAGACCTGATCAGTATTTTCTGTTTCTGTTAATGCATTTTTTTTTTGGCAAAGTAGGAGTCACATAAAAAATTGAAAAGCTTCCTCAATGGCAGGCTCTTAAATGTGCTGTGCCTGATGTGCACGAATGATGGTTAAATCAGTTGAAATTAAAAATTTGAAGATTCAAAAAAGAAATATACTGGTGTGGGTTTGGCATTTCCTTGGGCCCCAGTTGTTTCCGCTGATATATGCCCATTTTGAATTTGAGCGTATTCTAATAAGATTGGGAGGATACTTGGCTGTTTTCCAATATCGGCAAAATGGGTGCAGCTTCGGCACAATTTCGGGTTCAACGTCCATCACAGAAACTCCAAGCCTACAGATCAGTTTTATGGCTCTTCTCTAAATCCCCTTCAGTGACCGGAACAGGCACAGTTTTCAAAGTGTGATGTGACCAGAACACTGTACAATTTAAACATGCCTTTCTCTACTCTTTTGATGATGTAGTTGAGCATTTTATTTACTTTGATTGTTGCACTACAGTGATTGATAACCCAGATTTCTTCCCACTCGCCCTCAGCTATTTCAACACCATTCATGGAGTACATTGTTTTCTTACTATGTCAGTACCTGAAGCTTGTCTGCACTAAATTTAATTGACACACTTCCATTCACTTAAACATTGGGTCTAACTCATTTTGCAGCTCCAAGGATGCCACATTGGGTTCAACTGCCCTGCTAGTTTGGTATCATCCACAATTTAACCAGTTTTGCGTCGATCTTCTGAATGCAGTTGATATATATTGGACACAATGGAATTATAACACTCATCTCTGAGGCAGCCTACTCAGCACATTCCCTACCCCAACATCACTCACCAAATAAATACAATTGCTTCTTACCCTTCAGCTGATTTCTTAACCATTCCCAGATTTTGAATCTCTACTGCTTTAAACTTAAGTAGAAGCTTTTCATGGCTTTTTTGGAAATCTAGGTACATCACATTGTAGGACTTTCCACAGAATACTTGGGGTGCTACCTTGTTAAAAAAATCAAGGAGGTTGGATGCATAAGCTAGCATTAATATTTAAATCGTGGCCTCTGCTGTTCTCTGTATAAGGTTAACTTGTTTAACTGATTATCAAATAGCCTGAAGATGCATTCCTGACCCATCCTGTTTCGAATGCATGCTTTTAAAGTTGAAGACCAAGAAATATAAAACTGAAGAATAGATTAAACTAATTTGCATCCTTCACCAAATGTAACTGCAACAATGCTCATGTTTTTGTACTTCTTAAATGTCCATGTTGCAGAACCTTTTTGAGAAGCTTTTCCCATCTCCCACTTTCCTGAATATCCTCGAATTTAAAAAGAGAGATAGATATTGAGTACATCTGTAAAGAAACGTGTGAGAGCCGCACAGAGACATTGGAGAGGTACAAAAGAGAGGAGACAGAGAGGAGGAGGAACTTGCAGAAAGAGTGAGACGGAGTGAGTTGGAAAATAAAAACAAAGTGAGATAAAAAGAATTGGAAAGAAATAAAGGAACAGTTACATGCAAAGAGAATTTCTTTTGTTCATGAGCAATGTCACGAGATCAAATGTGTTGTGCTGTCTGGTAGCATGCTCCTGTCATTAAAAAATACCAATCTCCAACTCACTATGGGCAATGCCACAGAAGATTCACTAATTTAGATTGTTTATCTTATCAAAAATAACTAATGTTATCACCTTTTCCTTGAGAGACCATTTTGTACTGAATCAAGTACACCAATTGGTGAAACCCTCATCCATGCCTTTGTTACCTCCAAACTTGACTATTCCAATGCTCTCCTGGCTAGCTTCCCATCTACCATCCTCCGTAAATTTGAGCTCATCCAAAACTCGGCTGCCCGAGTCCTAACTCGCACCGACTCCCGTTCACCCATCACCCCTGTGCTCTCTGACCTACATTGGCTCCTGGTCCAGCAACGCCTTAATTTAAAAATTCTCATCCTTGTTTTCAAATTCCTCCATGGCCTTGCCCCTCTCCATCTCTGTAACCTCCTCCAGCCCCACAACCCTCTGAGATCACTGCACTCCTCCAATTCTGGCCTCTTGCCCATTCCCAATTTTCTTTGCTCCACCAATAGCGGCTGAGCCTTCAGCTGCCTAGGTCCTGAGCTCTGGAATTCTGTCCGTAAACATCTCTACCTCTCCCTTCTCCTTTAAGATGCTCCTTAAACCCTATCTCTTTGACCAAGCTTTTGGTTACCTAGCCTAATATCTCCTTATATGGCTCGGTGCCAAATTTTGTTTGATAATCGCTCCTATGAAGCGCCTTAGAAACATAGAAGATAGGAGCAGGAGTAGGCCATTCGGCCCCTCGAGCCTGCTCCACCATTCAATGCGATCATGGCTGATCATCTAAATTCAGTACCCTGTCCCTGCTTTCTCCCCATATCCCTTGATCCCCTTAGCCTTAAGAAATATACCTAACTCCTTCTTGAATATATTTAATGAATTGGACCCAACTGTCTTCTATGGTAGAGAATTCCACAGGTTCACCACTCTCTGGGTGAAGAAATTCCTCCTCATCTCAGTCCTAAATGGCTTACCCCTTATCCTTAGACTGTGACCCCTGGTTCTGGACTCCCCCACCATCGGGAACATCCTTCCTGCATCTAGTTTGTCTAGTCCTGTTAGAATTTTAGAATTTTATAAGTTTCAATGAGATCCCCTCTCATTCTTCTAAACTCTAGCGAATACAAGCCCAATCGACCCAATCTCTCTTCATACGTCATTCCTGCCATCCCAGGTATCAGTCTGGTGAATCTTCGCTGCACTCCCTCCATGGCAAGAACATCCTTCATCAGATAAGGCGACCAAAACTGCACACAGTACTCAAGGGGTGGTCTCACCAAGGCCCTGTACAACTGCAGCAAGACATCCTTGCTCCTGTACTCGAATCCTCTCGCTATGAAGACCAACATACCATTTGCCTTCTTAACCGCCTGCTGCACCTGCATGCTTACCTTCAGCGACTGGTGCACAAGGACACCCAGGTCTCGTTGCACTTCCCCTTTTCCCAATCTATTGCCGTTCAGATAATAACCTGTCTTCCTGTTTTTGCCACCAAAGTGGATAACCTCGCATTTATCCACATTATACTGCATCTGCCATGCATCTGCCCAATCACCCCACCTGTCCAAATCATACTGGAGTTTCTCTGCATTCTCCTCACAGCACACACGCCCACCCAGCTTTGTGTCGTCTGCAAACTTGGAGATATTACACCCAGTTCCCTCGTCTAGATCATGAATATATATTGTGAATAACTGGGGTCCTAGCACCGATCCCTGCGGTACCTCATTAGTCACTGCCTGCCACTCGGAAAAAGACCCGTTTATTCCAACTCTTTGCTTCCTGTCTGCCAACCAGTTTTCTATCCAAGACAGTACCTTATCCCCAATCCCATGTGCTTTAACTTTGCACGTTAATCTCTTATGCGGGACCTTATCGAAAGCCTTCTGAAAGTCCAAATACAGCACATCCACTGGTTCTCCATTATCTATTCTACCAGTTACATCCTCAAAAAATTCCAGTAGATTAGTCAAGCATGATTTACCTTTTGTAAATCCATGTTGACTTTGTCCGATCCTGTCACTGTTTTCCAAGTGCTCTGCTATTACATCTTTTATAAAGGACTCTCGCATTTTCCCCACTACCGATGTCAGGCTTACCGGTCTATAATTCCCCATTTTCTCTCTACCACCTTTTTTTAAATAGTGGGGTTACATTAGCTACCCTCCAATCCATGGGAACTGTTCCAGAGTCTATAGAATTTTGGAAGATGACCAGCAATGCATCTACTATTTCTAGGGCCACTTCCTTAAGTACCCTAGGATGTAGATTATCAGGCCCTGGGGATTTATCAGCCTTCAATCCCATCAATTTCCCTAACACCATTTCCCTACAAATACTGATTTCATTCAGTTCCTCCCTCTCATTAGGCCCTATGTTCCCCGACATCTCTGGGAGGTTATTTGTGTCCTCCTTTGTGAAGACAGAACCAAAGTATGTATTTAATTGGTCTGCCATTTCTTTGTTCCCCATTATAAATTCCCCTGATTCTGACTGCAAGGGACCTACGTTTGACTTCACCAATCTTATTCTCTTCACATATCTATAGAAGCTTTTACAGTCAGTTTTTATGTTCCCTGCAAGCTTACTCTCATACTCTATTTTCCCCCTCTTAATTAATCCCTTTGTCCACCTTTGCTGAATCCTAAACTGCTCCCAATCCTCAGGTTTGCTGCTTTTTCTGGCCAATTTATATGTCCTCTCCTTGGATCTTATGCTATCCCTAATTTCCCTTGTAAGCCATGGTTGAGTCACCTTTTTTGTTTTATTTTTATGCCAAACAGGGATGAACAAATTCTGTAGTTCATCCATGCGCTCTTTAAATGTTTGCCATTGCCTATCCAACGTCAACCCTTTAAGTAACGCTCCTCAATACATCCTAGCCAACTCGCGCCTCATACCATCATAGTTTCCTTTATTTAAATTCAGGACCCTAGTCTCTGAGTCAACTACTTCACTCTCCATCTTAATGAAGAATTCTATCATAAGATGATCGCTCCTCCCCAAGGGGCCTCACACAACAAGATTGCTAATTAATCCTTTCTCATTACATAATACCCAGTCTAAGATGGCCTGATCTGTAGTTGGTTCCTCGACATATTGGTCCAGGAAACCATCCCGTATACACTCAAGGAATTCCTCCTCCACAGTATTGTTACTAATTTGGTTAGCCCAATCTATATGTAGATTGAAGTCACCCATGATAACTGCTGCGCCCTTATTGCACGCGTCTCTAATTTCCCGTTTAATGTCATCCCCAACCTCAGCATTACTGTTTGGGGGTCTGTATACAACTCCCACTAATGTTTTCTGCCCCTTGGTATTTCTCAGCTCTACCCATACAGATTCCACATCATCAGAGCTAATATCCTTCCTTACTATTGTGTTAAATCTCCTCTTTAACCAGCAATGCTATCCCACCTCCTTTTCCTTTTTGCCTGTCCTTCCTGAATATTGAATACCCCTGGATGTTGAATTCCCAGCCTTGGTCACCCTGGAGCCATGTCTCCGTAATCCCAATTATATCATATCCGTTTACATCTATTTATGCAGCTAATTCATCCACCTTATTACGAATGCTCCTCGCATTAAGACACAGAGCCTTCAGGCTTGTTTTTTTAACACTCTTAGACCATTTAGAATTATTGTTTACTGTGGCCATGTTTGATTTACACCCTTGATGTCTCTGCCTTCCACTTTTGCTTTTCTTCTTCCTGTCTTGTGTTTCTATCCTTGCTTCCCTTTTCTCTGTTTCCCTGCACAGGTTCCCAACCCCCTGCCATTTTAGTTTAAACCCTCCCCAACAGCACTAGCAAACACTCCCCCTAGGACATCGGTCCCGGTCATCGGTCCCGGTCCTGCCCAGGTGCAAACCGTCCAGTTTGTACTGGTCCCACCTGCCCCAGAACCGGTTCCAATGTCCCAGGAATTTGAATCCCTCCCCCTTGCACCATTCTTCTAGCCACGTATTCATCTGAAATATCCTTCTATTTCTACTCTGACTAGTACGTGGCACTGGTAGCAATCCTGAGATTACTACCTTTGAGGTCCTATTTTTTAATTTACCTCTTAACTCCCTATATTCAGCTTTTAGGACCTTATCCCATTTTTTACCTATATCGTTGGTACCTCGGTCCATTTTACTACATTAAAGGCGCTATATAAATGCAAGTTGTTGTTGTTGTTTACACAATTTGTTTCCTCCCAGTGGGGCTAAACTCCATTCTGTAGTGTGATTTTCCCGTTTGTTACAGTGTACCATGTTACATAATAGCTATGGTTAGTGTCCGCTACACAGTACATGATAATTGCCCATCATGCAAGCTATTTATGATAATTAAACTTAATTGCAAATTACTTTTTTTCTTAATTATTATGTACATTGCTTAATTAGCATATTATTTATGACAGTTCAGTAGTGTGACAGCAGTGATAAATCACAGATCCGCAAGAGATTAAAATACACTTAGGGCTAGAAATTGGCTTCTAGCACCCCCCCTTTATTGCCTCCGGGGGGGCAATAATGGGGAGCAAACGACTTACCGCCCGGGCGCGGCGAGAAAATCGACTCCCGCTAACTTGGCCAGTAGGTTTGTGGCGGCGGCAACACTGTTCGCCACAATCTCCAGCGCCCGGAGATCGTGACATCATTACAGTGCCCATCGCCCCGGACCCGAAATTCAGTTCCGTCCCCTGCAGCATCGCCGGGTGAAAACACCGACAGCTGCAGGAGGCGTTGATCAGGAGGCCGGGCGCTTCGGGGGCAGAAGTTAAAGGGGAGGTTGCCGCGGTAAGTAGGAAAATTTCTAAAATGCTTTTTTTCAATTTTTTTGAATTCTCCTAGGCCGTGATCAATCAGCCCGGCACTCTGCTGGAGTGCATGGGGCTGATCGGGCCGGATCGCGGCTGCCGTCAGGGACCAGCTAACTGGTCTCAATGCAGAGCCTGCAGCGATGGCCCTTCCCTTTAAGGGAGGGAAGGAGCCTCGGATCGCGGCAGTGCTGCACCGCCCATTGTGCAGCGCTGCGCCACTACCGCCCTGCCTGCATCCTTTAGCGCTCCAGCAAGGAAGTGGAGCGCTTGTTTTAGCATTCCACTTCCTTCCTGGAGCGCAAACACTGTATTTAGAAAAAGCTGGGAATCATTAGCGCCTGGCGCTAAGTTTCCTAGCTTTCAAAAGTTACTGTCCCCAAACAGGGCGATACCGAATTTCTCACCCTTAGAGTCAAAAAGTGCTTTAAATCTTAAATAAAAACAGCAAATGGTGGCAATGTAGGACAGGTCGATCAGTATCTTGTACAAGACCTCGTTAGGCCTCAGCTTGACTATTGTATCTAGTTTTGGTCTCCTCATATGAAGGGGATATTGAGGCTTTGGAAAGGGTGCAGAGGAAGGCCTTCAAAGACTTGTGTACTTTCACCCCCCGGTCTCTCTGTTCCTGCACCCCCTTCAAAATTATACCATTTAGTTTATATTGCCTCCTTATTCTTCCTACCAAAATGAATCACTTCACACTTCTCTGGGTTACATTTCATCTGCCCATTTCACCAGTCTCTCTTTTTTCCTCTTTTTTTAATCTCCATATTTACAGAATTTCCATTCTCAATCACTTATAGTGCAGTATATCAGATCCACAGCATAACTGCATCATTAAACAGCTCACACATGCCATAAACTAATTGCAATTAAAATCTTTGTAATTAAATGTAATTAGGTAAAGAGAATAGATTACAAAGACCCGAGAGATGTGTGTTATATCCGACTCACAGAAACTAAATCATATCTCCGGGTCTTCAGATCATATCCTGTGTATGTATGGTAGAGAAACTAATAAGCTGTCAACTGAAGCCCAATTACTACAGCCACAATCTTCTTTCTGATATTAAGAACACATTATAGTTATTGATAGCGGACTTGGTTTGACTTAAAGTGAATGGTGTATGTAGTAAACAAGTCACAGTGTATTAAATCACATATGGATCAAAGCGTGAAATTCACTGCAAACTGCACACTGCACATAATAAATTAACGAAGATGCCTGTGACCTAATAAATTATAGAAAATTATCATGCATTATAAATTACCTCTGTTACCAACTGTTTAATCAAGTAAAGTTTAACATGTTGCAATAGGCGGAGTAGTGCTGTGGATGCAGTGTGCAAACACATAGGGGTCACTTTGACTGTGCAATAGTGTAGAATGGGTAATAGTGAATCAGCAGCCATTGAAATCAATTGAAATAAAAATTGAGAGAGAAGTAAAATGAACTGCCAACACGCTATCACCCGTTTTACAATATCGCACAAAGCAAAAATTACCCCCATAACTTTTATATTTAAATATGGGACAGAGATGTGTTGATTAAAGAACTAAAGAACCTGTATTTGTAGAATGCTTTTCCAAAATGCTTCACAACCAATGAAGTACTTTCTTGAAGTATAGTCACTGTTCTGTAGGTAAACACAGCAGCCAATTTGTGCACAGCAAGGTCTGACAAATAGCAAATAAGATAAATAACAAGTTAATCTGCTTCGGTGGTGTTGGTTGAGAGATGAATATTGGCCAAAACACTAGCGGAACTGCCTGCTCCTCTTCAAACAGTGCTTGGGATCTTTTACAGCAGGCTGGGCTTTGGCTTAAGATTTCATCTGATGTCAATATTGCACTGAAATGTCAGGCCATATTATGCAATCATGTCCTGGAGTGGGGCTTGCACCAGAGGCAAGAGTGCTACTAGTTAAACTAAACTGACGCTTAATAGGAAAGTGTTAAAGGAATAATCCAGGATAAAGCCTGACAGGGACATTAGCTGTGAATATTCCTTAACAAAGTAAGGGATTTTTTGTTTTACTCTGTATATTTTTAATAAAATATTCTTACCTTGGAATGGCTGGCCTCCATTTCTGCGCTCATGTTCTCACCAATGTCTCTCCCCTCCCCCAAAGGTTCTGACCCACGCTGAGGTTCTGACCCACGCTGAGGTAAGTTCCCACCTTCTGGTACCTCACCAAGGTGACCGCATTTTGTGTCTGGGCCGAGATTGCGAATGTCAGCAGGCTATTCCATGGCTGGCATCACATGAGACTGATCCTGTCCTCAACTGACACCCACACACATACACTTTCCACCAGAGGTCACTGGTTAGCGATCGGGTGCAGCAGTCCTTGTCCATTTTTGCTTCCCTAGTGCTTGGGCACTGAGGCTTGTAGGCTCATACTCTCCAGTCATACTTGCAAATTATGTCACTTCTGCCCAATACTTACTGTGCTGGGAGATCTATATAGAACCAGCACTTTCCTTCTTCTGGGCATATTTAGATCAGTCTCTCTCTTTCAATTTTATATTTTTCTTCCCTTTCCTTCATCTGCCTGCCCTGATACAAGCAACTAAGAGGATGGATCTGTGGTCTGCTCCCAGCCCCTAGCAATATTTCATGTCACGAGCCCACAGATGCCAGTGATTGCTCAGGCGTGACTCCTCCCTCTTATTTTCTCTCTCCATTGTTGGGAGTTGTTGCAAGATCCACTAGGTGCTCCCCTACTTGATGTGGCTCAGCTTGGGCTCTGATTGGAGTGGGCTCAGCTGGCATCCTTCTCCTTTGCTTGGCACTGAGCATTACTGTGCCACTAGAACTGGCACTATTCAAAATGAGAAGGTACAGCACCTTCCACTACTCAGCACCCTACCTAACTACATATGGGGGCCAGGGGAGGAGAAATTGTCCAACCGTGTATTTGTTATGACAACTACTGATGTATAATCAGCTAAGAGTGTGTTGGGGTTAAAGCAGAAGAAAAATCTGCAATGATTTACCATCTGGAGAAGGATCTGCTTCTATTATGACTGCTGTAATCTCTGGTGCAGGGAAATAGGAGCACTCTCTCTCAAGTCAGGGTGTAAGCCATGTCCCAGTGTATTTGGCAAAAGTGGAACACACTGACTGTAGCCTCGGAGTACAACTTTCATACAGTGCTACGTAAGCAGGCACCTGGTCTCACAATGGAGGGAGTCTTTCATCTCTCTCCCTCTCATATCTCCAGGCAACAGGGGATGGCAGCAACTCAAGTTGCATTGGCATCCATGATCCCCATGTGCAGAATAGAATCTGTAAGGTCCCAAGGTAACACAGGCCTTATTAAAACATTGCAGATTTGTACCAGAAGAAAGCCAGTATAAACCCAGTAGAAATGAAGTGGTAGTCAGGTCAGGCAGGGGTTAACTGATGACATAATGGTGGTTGAAATGGCAGAAGCCACGGTCTGTAAAAGAGTCATTTTTAATGGCTATTCAGCTAACTGATATAATTACACTTATAAATTGTAAGTTAATTAGTTCCAATCTTCCGATGTTGTGCACTTTGCTGCTGACTGTCTGACCTGTAATTAACTTTCAAAATCAAATAGAAACATAGGAGCAGGAGTAGGCCATTCGGCCCTTCAAGCCTGCTCCACCATTCAATATGATCATGGCTGATCCTCTATCTCAATACCATATTCCCGCTCTCTCCCCATACCCCTTGATACCTTTTGTGTTTAGAAATCTATCTATCTCCTTCTTAAATATATTCAGTGACTTGGCCTCCACAGCCTTCTGTGGTAGAGAATTCCATGGGTTCACCACCCTGAGTGAAGAAATTTCTCCTCATCTCAGTCCTAAATGTCCTACCCCATATCCTGAGACTGTGACCCTTCGTTCTAGACCCCCCAGGTAGGGGAAACATCCTCCTGCATCCAGTCTGTCTCGCCCTGTCAGAATTTTATACCTTTCAATGAGATCCCCTCTCATTCTTCTAAACTCTAGTGAATACAGGCCTAGTCGACCCAATCTCTCCTCATACGACAGTCCTGCCATCCCAGGAATCAGTCTGGTGAACCTTCGCTGCACTCCCTCTGTGGCAAGTATATCCTTTCTTAGGTAAGGAGACCAAAACTGCACACAGTACTCCAGGTGTGGTCTCACCAAGGCCTGGTGAGACTGGTGTTGCTCAGAAGTAGTCCAGGATCTGAAGCTTGGGGCTGAATTTTCAGCCCTCCACCCTGTGGAAGCAGGGTAGTAGTGCCCCGTAAATGTCATCGTTGCTGTGACCACGGCAATGTTCATTGGTGCCTGCTAAGGGTGCCAACTCTGGTTGGAGGCATTCCTGGAGGTTTGATCATGTGATGTTCTGATCACATGACATCCAAGCATGTGATGCCTGATCTCATGACATCTTATGATGTGATATCTGATCACATGACTTCAACAAATGTTTTTGCATTTAGAACAACAACAACTTGTATTTATATAGCGCCTTTAACGTAGTAAAATGTCCCAAGGTGCTGCACAGGAGTATTATAAGAAAAAAATTGACACTGAGCCACATAAGAAATTAGGGCAGGTGACCAAAAGCTTAGTCAAAGAGGTAGGTTTTAAGGAGCGTCTTAAAGGAGGAAAGAGAGGTAGAGAGGCGGAGAGGTTTAGGCAGGGAATTCCAGAGCTTAGGGCCTAGGCAGCTGAAGGCATGGCCAACGATGGTTGAGCGATTATAATCAGGGATACTGAAGAGGGCAGAATTTGAGGAGCGCAGATATCTCGGGGGTTTATGGGGCTGAAGGAGATTGCAGAGATAGGGAGGGGCGAGGCCATGGAGGGATTTGAAAACAAGGATGGGAATTTTGAAATCGAGGCGCTGCTTAACCAGGAGCCAATGTAGGCCAGCGAGTACAGGGGGGATGGGTGAACGGGACTTGGTGCGAGTTCGGACGCAAGCAGCTGAGGTTTGGATGACCTCAAGTTTATGTAGGGTAGAAGTGGGAGGCCAGCCAGGAGTGCATTGGAATAGTCAAGTCTACAGGTAACAAAGGCATGGATGAGGGTTTCAGCAGCAGATGAGTTGAGGCAGGGGCAGAGATGGGCGATGTTACGGAGGTGGAAATAGGTGGTCTTAGTTATGCCATGGATACGTGGTCGGAAGCTCATTTCAGAGTCAAATATGACACCAAGGTTGCGAACAGTCTGGTTCAACCTCAGACAGATGCTAGGGAGAGGGATGGAGTCGGTGGCTAGGGAACAGAGTTGTCTGATAAAGGTTGGGTCCCTGTAGTTGAGTACTTTTGCTCATGGTTTCATGCCAGCAGCTGTTGTGCAAGAAGTTCAGAGAACCAGGAGGCCCCACGTGAGCAGGTGAAGAGGGGAAACTGAGGGCAGGGAAGAGGTGAAACTGAAGGTGAGGGAGCGATTTGCAGGGAAAACAGAGGGAGGAATTTTGATTCCACCAATAACTAATGGTAACTTACTGAAATTGCACTGATAACTAATAGTTATACTGGTAACACTCAGATTCCCCTCATAACCAACATTAATACGATAACTCACTGATAGTCTATATGTAACTGGTAGCAATAAATGTAATGCGATATCCGATATCCTACCTGTAACTAGTAGTAATCTTATAACCGGCTGATATTCACCATGAAACCATAGCCAGAAAAATCCTCTGCACTGCACAAGATTTGATTGGGCTCCCCAGTTGAACAGGCCCCATCTCTCTCCCTATCTCCTTGGACTCTGGTTTGGTCTCTGGTTCCATGTGAAGTTGACAACTCTGGACTGGGAACCTCAGTCTGAGCTGATCGGTACTTGTGCTTCACACACGGAACTGGGAACCTCAGTCTGAGCTGATCGGTACTTGTGCTGCACACACGGAACTGGGAACCTCAGTCTGAGCCGATCGGTACTTGTGCTTCACACACGGCCTGAACCAAACCCAGAGATCGCACAAAGGCAGCGGGCTCTGTATTTGGGGCACTTTTCACAGGGCACATCATCCTAAACTCCGCATCAGTAAAGGCGAGTATTCATAGAATTACATAAATTACAGCATAGGAGCAGGCCAATCGGCTTTCGGTGCTGGCGCTCTCTCATGCAATCAGTCCCCTTCCCGTCAGATCTGTTTATATTCCTCCTTTTCAAATATTTATCCCCTTTTAAATTAAGTTTTAGTCTTTACCTCAATAACCACATGTGGTGAAGTATCCCACGGTCGAATAGCCCTCAGCTCAAGACCCTGCCTCCTCCCTTTCCCCCTTGGTTCTTCCACTGAGAATCCTTGGTCTCCATTCCCTTGTTCCCCATTCGCTCACCAATGGAAACAATCTCTCGCCATTTACCCACAGTAAGGTCCCCAAGTTTCACTCACCCCTTTACTGGCTGCTCCTCTCTCAGTGCCGCTCCCACTCACCATGCTACTGCTCCCGGCTCTGTAGGAAATGCTGGCACCTCAAACCTAGCCTGGTCCGCTGCAGCTCTGGCGCCCCCCCCAAGGGACCTACCTTCCTCAGTCCCAGTGGCCGGCTGGACCACCTGATATTGGGGCAGTCTGCCCACTGGTCTCCGGCTGCAGCCCGCCCGCCCAATTCAAATCAGTCATAGTCCTCAAAATAGACAGGGCCTCCTGGCAGGATTACTGGGCGGCCAGCAGCCCAGATATCGCTCTGGGGGGAATCCATCCCATTGCTCCAGATGTTTATTGTGGTTCTGTTGCAGCCTAATCCAGACAATGGTTTGCTCATTGCTTGACACCGCAAATTCATGGGGTATCTCTTCCTCGCCACAAGTTGCTGGCCGATTTGCACATTAATAATAGCATGCGGCGTTCTGACGCCGTTATTTTTTCAGCAATGGCTTTACAGTTTCCTTACTCGTAGTGTACAGTGGAAATCTCGCCCTTCCACGATTTCCCCCTTTTAAGTATGTGCCTACCAAATTTCCCCAATTATGGTATTGGCTTGGTTGCAGCTGCTCTTTACCCAAATGAACAGGGAATTCTGCCCCGGTACAATGATCAAGAGTGAATGTTAGAGCTGACAGGATGTCCATTATGTCCATCCATGAACCTAACTAAATGGCTTCCTAAGACGAAGCAGAGCAGTGACAGATGGAAACTGATAACACGCAGATATCCTCAGTACAACAAAATACAACAGGCTTTTTAAATTGAGATTTTTTTATAACTTCAACTCAGAAATCACACACACCACACATACACACATAGCACCTTTAAATTTGGCTATCCTTTTAACATTGGTATCTCCAGAGCATGAAATAAATGTTGCATTTCTAATGAGATTTGAGTTCCCTTTTCCCTACTCATAATCACAAGTCTGCTTAATTATGAGAAGTATTTGCTTGCCAGGGTGCTTGACTGTTTCTTCTGATCCCTGACAGTAGACTGTGCTCAGGGACCTATGGACAAAAATAACACAAACACACATCTTCACTATATATGTATACATCACAAAAGCATACAAATTTAGAATACATGTACCCAAACTAAGGGCAAAAATTTCCTCTGGTTTCCTATGCGTTAATAAAAATGTAAACAGAGATTTCCTTTGATCTTTCTGTGTTAGTGACATTGTAAACACGACAGGGAGATTTGCTCTGGTTTGTATGGGCGAGATTTTGCTCTCAAAATAACAATGAGGCTAATGGGGATCACCGTTATTTATGCGCAAATGGTACAGCAACTTCAGATGAGGGGCAGATGTGCGATTAAACGCAAATATCCAAAAGTTTCTGTCCCAATGGTACTGCTCCACTGTTAGCTTCGTGAAAGTGACACCTCGTTGTCTGCCTTGCCATTGAATTGCATTGAATAGTGTGAAGTTGCTGTATTTGTGCGGTAGATACAAACTAAACTTGCCACAGAAAGTCTTGCCATTTCAATCTAAGTACCCTTTTAACGACAAAACTTCTAATTACTGTTAAACAACCTCTCTGGCACTGAAAATTAACTATTACAAGTGTGGAGTCTCATTCCTTCAGGTTTGAATTGTTTTTGGAGATTTACAAAATGTAAAATCTTCAAATTTTTAATTTGTTTTTTACTTTTCCTTTGTGTCTCTATTTCTCGGAGTCCAATCTTTCTTTTCTTCTCTTTATTTCTCTTTCTGTACCTGATTTGGCATCGAATTCATCCACTCTGATTTACACTTCCTTCTCAGTCCTTGCTCTGTTAATTTCACAATCTTTTCATCTTATTGGTTAAGGAGATACATAGGCCCAGAAATTGATCTCGCTCTGTTCCCGCGGGGGTAAGGAGCAGGCGCGATCTCTCACTCCGTGTTGGCTTTTTCAGATCCAGCTCGCACGAACTTGATGTTCTAGACATCAGCTGGGCAGTGCTTGCGTATCCCACCGGCGTAGTGAATTCGTGCGAGCTGTGGGATCACGTGACTCAGTTAGAGCCAATGGCAGCACACCATCTTCCATTCATAAGTTTCACATACGTGCTGTGAAAGCTATGAATCTTACACACCCCCAAAATAACAGCTAAACCTCAATTAAATAAAAAAAATCACATTAATAAAATAAGTATAGTTAAATAAATTAACCATTTTAAATAAAAAATTAAATTTTTTTAAAAATTTAAAATCTTTTAAAAAGTTATAAAAATAAACTTACCTGTCTTTAAAGTCTCTAAAAAAATATACCTGTTAAAAAAAATTCAAAATAACACTTAATTCACTACTTACCTTGTTAAAAGTGGGTCTTACTCCTTTTTTCGTTTCTAAAATCTTCCGTCCTTACCTGCGCGTCCAAAGCACTAAGTGCACAGCGTGCGCGCAGCCTGTAGCGCGCACGCGGTGCACCGAGGAACCGCCCCCTTTTCCAAAGACCAAGTGCCGGTTTTCAGCGCATGCGCAGTGCATGCAGAAAACCGGCAATTGGAGAGAGAATACGCGAGAGTACGCAGTGCGTACTCTCGCGCAGCGGGATCAATTTTTGGCCCATAGTCGCTTATCCTGTTCACTCAGGTCCCAGATGCCCGGTTTCCCTTGCTGCACTGTTATCAGTTCACACTTTCACCAACGCAAAAATTGTAAAAGCTTAAACATGCAAAGGAAAGTATAACTAATGGCAGACACCATTAGATGCCCTGCTACAGCAAAATCTTGACCTATGTGTTAGCGACAGTAACTGGAGATCGGAGAGGGGGGAAAAAAATCATCCACAAATGGGCACATGTGATTCGGAGATATTTTCCCTGCTCCCCCCAACCCGCGAGTGCTTGATTGTGGAATCATCCTTATAATTTAGTCATTGGCCCAAAATTTGCGATCGGAGGCTTCCCGCGGGTGGATGCCTCCGACCTGTTAAAAATCTACGCATTTACCTGGTGGCCCGGGAGGTACGGAGGCTTGTGATCCTTACATACTTCCATAAGTATGACTGGGGATCACTTAAAAAATACACGAACACATGAAATACATTAAAAAAAAATTACATTTAAAATTAATTAAGATGCCATATTTTAAATGAAAATTAAATTTTTTGAATTTTTTTATATGTTTTAACAGGGCTAAAAATAAACTTACCTTATTGGACAGGGTTTTTAATGTATAAAAAAGTGATAAAATTTTATTTTTCTATTTTTTTAAACTCTTATGCTGGTAAAAGCAGGCCCTACGCCTGCTTTTACCAGGCATAAGAATTTCACGGGCAGTCAGCGGGCGGAAGTTAGGCAAATAGCGCAACTCTCCACCCACAGAGGCCCTTCTCCCGGTAATGCGGAGGATCTGTCAATGATAAAAAAAAACAATGGTAATGTTGGACAATGCTTTGTATGTGAATAGATATGTGATTGTATTTGTCAGTCATCAAGCAATGGGTAGGAGTAGCTAAATATTCCCAGTGTTTTTGATCCTGTTTCGGACCTAGTACACTCAGGATTACCTAATTTACATGCCACCTAACCAGCAGTCCTTAAAGGGACTGCTGAAGGCCGCCACCCAAAAGTAAGTTTCTCCTGGTTCCACATCAAAACTGCCAGCTGATGCCAGTCGCCGCTCGCCCCCTCCTGATTGCCCCCCCGCTGGGCTCACCTTAGGTCCTCGGTAAGCGGGAGGCTGGCCAACCTTGCAGTCCCCGTGACCGGCGAGTTGCCTCTGGGGCTGTGACTAGCGTCCACAGATTGCCGGTAGTGAACAAATGAGGCCAGCGGACCAATTTGCCGCGGTCCTGCCACTGGCCTCATTAGGCACGTGTGCTGCAAGCGGATCACACCCCAATTCAGGCACAATCCAATTTATAGACCTCTGACTGTCAACCTTCAATACTCACTGCGAACAAAATATTCTAAGCTCTATACGACCCTCACTGTATGTAAGTGCCATGTATTGTAACCTGTACTATCCCATAACCTAAGGCAGCATGCGAACTTCACTGAGCTCAATAAAAACCGTTATTGGACTGGATTTCGCTCACCCCAGTCTATGTTCACAAGATACTAGGACCTCAGTCATGTAACCTCAGTTTTTTTAGTTCAATGAAAGGCTGAGGTCACAATCACTTGTGAACACACAGGTGTAAATGGGCAATATAAACCAATCTTCACAGATGCATTTAAACTTTTACTAATAAATTATTTCTAGACATGATTCTTGGTAAATGGAATCATTTAATTATTGCCTTTAAACTAAAAGGTTATGGCTGAGGGCACTTTAAACGCAGAGACGAATTCATTATAGCACACCAGAAAGGTGGGGGGGTTATGTGGGAGGATTCAGGAAAGGGTAAATTCAAAAGCAGTAAGAGAAATGTCAAGGCTGTAGCGCAGAGTAGTGATTTGGGTAAAAATAAGCAGAGTGGGTCAGGAAGGGACAGAGAGCTTAACAAAGGTAATAGGCCGTCAGTGATTACAGGTGACATCAGAGAAAAATAGAAAAAAATTAAAACTAAAGGCACCATATATAAATACATGAAGCATTCACAACAAAATAGATGAATTAATAGCACAGATAGAAATAAATGGATTTGATCTAATAGCCGTTATGAAGACGTGGTTGCAGAGTGACCAAGGTTGGGAACTAAATACTCTAGGGAACTTGACTTTTAGAAGAAATAATAAAGGATGGGATAAAGACAGTAGAGCTAAAGGATCTTAGCTCAGAAAAAACAAGATGTAGAATCACTTTGGGTGGAGCTAAGAAACAACAAGGGGCAGAAAATACTGGTGGGAGTAGTTTATAGGCCCCCTAACAATAGTTGTAGTGTTGAGCACAGTATAAATCAGGAGGGGCATGTAACAAGGGTAATACAATACTCATGGGGACTTGAATTTTCATATATACTGGGCAAACCAAATTTGCAGTAATAGTGCAGAGGACGAATTCATGGAATGCATTCAAGATAGTTTTCTAGATCAATATGTCGAAGAACCAACTAGGGATCTAGTATTGTGCAATGAGACAGGGTTAATTAATAACCTCTACTAAAGGAGCCTCTGGGGAGCAGTGATCATAATATGATAGAATTTTAAATTGAGTTTGAGAGTGATTTAGTTAAGACCGAAACTAGGGTCTTAAATCTGAACAAAGCAAACTACGTAGGTATGAGAGGTGAGTTGGCTAAGGTAGGTTGGGAAACTAGATTAAAATATATGATGGTAGATAAGCAATGGCAAACATTTAAAGAAATAATTCATAATTTACAACAAATATAAAGGAATAAAATCCCTACTGGAAAAATGGCCCAATCGTCGCTAACGAGAAGTTAAAGATAGTATTAGATTAATGAAAGAGGCTTATAATGTTGCCAAAAAGAGTAGTAAGCCTGAGGATTGGAAGGATTTTAGAATTTAGCAAAGGAGGACTAAGAGATTGATAGAAAGTAGAATATGAGAGTAAACTAGTAGGGGACATAAAAACAGATTGTAAAAGCTTCTATAGGTATGTAAAATGGTAGAGATTAGCAAAAGTAATTGTGGGTCTCATACAGGCAGAGACAGGAGAAATTATAATGGGGAATAAGGAAATGGCAGAGACATTAAACAAATACTTTGTATTTGTCTTCATGGAAGAAGACACACAAAAAAATTCCAGAAATAGTGGGGAAGCAAGAATCCAGTGAGAATGAGGAACTTAAAGAAATTAGTATTAGTAAAGAAATAGTACTGGAGAAATTAATAGGACTAAAAACCAACAAATCCCCTGGACCTGATGGCTTACATCATAGGGTTTTAAAAGAACTGGCTACAGAGATAGTGGATGCTTTTGTTTTGATCTTCCAGAATTCCCTAGGTTCTAGAACGATCCCCGCAGATTGGAAGGTAGCAAATGTAACTCTGCTATTCAAGAAAGGAGGGAGAGAGAAAATAGACCAGTTAGCCTGACATCAGTAGTAGGGAAAATGCTAGAATCTATTAGTAGGGACATGGTAACAGGGCACTTAGAAAATCATAATATGATTGGGCAGAGTCAACATGGATTTTTGAAAGGGAAATCATGTTTGACAAATCTACCAGAGCTATTTGAGGTTGTAACTCACAGGCTAGATAAGGGGGAAACCAGTGGATGTGGTGTATTTGGATTTTCAAAAAGCGTTCAATAAGGTGTCACACAAATGGTTATTACACAAAATTAGCACTCATGGGATTGTGGGTAATACATTAGCATGGATTGAGGATTGGTTAATGGACAGAAAACAGAGAGTAGGAATAAACAGGTCATTTTCAGATTGGCAGGCTGTAACTAGTGGGGTACCGCAAGGATCAGTGCTAGGGCTGCCGCTATTTACAAACTATATATTAATGACTTAGATGAGGGGACCGAGTGTAATGTATCCAAGTTTGCTGACGATACAAAGCTAAGTGGGAAAGTAAGTTGTGAGGAGGATGCAAAGAGGCTGCAAAGGGATATAGACAGGTTAAGTGAGTGGGCAAGAACATGGCAGATGGAATATAATGTGGAGAATTGTGAAGTTATCCACTTTGGTAGGAAAAATAGAAAAGCAGAATATTTTTTAAATGGTGAGAGATTGAGAAATGTTGGTATTCAGAGGGGCCTGTGTGTCCTTGTACACAATTCACTGAAAGTTAACATGCAGGTACAGCAAGCAATTAGGAAAGCAAATGGTATGTTGGCCTTTATTACAAGAGGATTTGAGTACAAGAGTAAAGAAGTCTTACTGCAATTATGTAGGGCCCTGGTGAGACCACATCTGGAGTACTGTGTACAGTTTTAGTCTCCTTACCTAAGGAAGGATATACTTGCTTTAGATGGAGTGCAGACTGATTCCTCAGATGGGGGATTAGAATCATAGAAAAATTACAACACAGAAGGATGCCATTCGGCCCATCGGATTGTCCTCTGAGGAGAGATTGAGGAGACTAGGCCTATATTCCCTAGAATTTAGAAGAATGAGAGGTGATCTCATTGAAACATCTAAAATTCTAACAGGGCTTGACAGGGTGGATGCAGGGAGGATGTTTCCCCTGGCTGGGGAGTCTAGAACCAGGGGTCACAGCCTCAGAATAAGGGGTTGGCCATTTAGGACTGAGATGAGAGAAATTTCTTCACTCAAAGGGTTGTGAATCTTTGGAATTCTCTATCCCAGAGGGCTGTGAATGCTCAGTCGTTGAGCATATTCAAGACACAGATCAATAGACTTTTAGATATTAAGGGAATCAAGGGATATGGGGATAGTGGAGGAAAGTGGAGTTGAGGTAGATCAGCGATGATTTTATTGAATGGCGGAGCAGGTTCGAGGGGCTGAATGGCCTACTCCTGCTCCTATTTCTTATGTTCTT